>OZ025250.1:44607703-44823848 GCA_964019135.1 Arenicola marina
GGGGCGGATCCAGGGGGGGGGGGCGACACGGCCACGCCCCCCCCCCCCCAATCTAGGGCCAAAATTTGTATCATTTAATATATGAAAATCGAAACCGACTCCCCCTTATCCAGCAAGTCTGGATCCGACCCTGAATCGGCATGCCGAATGAATGCGCGCGCACCCGATCTGAGTGAAATAAGTTTCAAGATGTATATCTATGTAATGCGTGTTCGGTTTACATTGGGGATACACCCGGGCGACCAAAGAAATGCACCCAGTTCTTTCCCCCTTTTCCTTGAACTTGAGTGGGGTTGCCACCTGGCGAATACCGTACGCAACGCGAATGGTACATTGCGTGTAGATAGCGACAAGAAAAACGGCTATGCATAACGCAACCGTGTTTCTTTTATGTCGCTGTATACATATTTTTTGTATACATATTTTTTCGTGAAAAACGGTTGTTGTTACCAATTTTCGTTTTCTATGTCGCCAAACGAAAAATGAAAAACGGTTGTTGGGTTCGTTTTTCATTTTCTTATACTCATTTTTAGAACGATTGGACCGTATAGCCACGGATCGTCTGGATAAAAGGCAATCAAACATTAGCTGTGTATGTTACCTTACCTAGCGCAATAACCTCGGCATACCCCGGAGCGGGTACAGCTGAGTTATCACACTTGAACTGTCCGCCATCAGCTGTCTGGACTCCTGTGATGACCAAATCGTATCTCTTCCCAGATGACCCGGTGCGGTCAACAACGGAGTAACGCGCGGGCGGGGGTGTGGGGCCGGGAAAGTCTGCACCATCTCGGTATAGTCCAGTACAGGCTGGTGCCTTAGTGATACACTCGAACCACTCCAGTTCAAAGGTACTCTCCTGGAATTCACATGGAAGGTCGACGTTACCCCCGACGTACTGCGCCACGTTCTGAGGAGGGGCTGTGATGGTCGCCTGTCCCCTGATGCCTGGTGCTGTGGGGGTAGGAAAACAGTCGTCGTTAATACGAACAATATATTCCACGCTTTAGTGTATTAGATAATATCGTCACGGATAATCTGCCACTGGATGATGAACTAAATACATTGGTCAGGTAACCACCAACTTTGGCAGGCTTAACAAGGCAAACGAACATGGTAATGCTATTTCACAAGTCATGTGGGATTTTTTTTTAGTTCTGTTCTGTTGTATCGCTGTACAACTTGTACTACATATTGTAGATATGAAAGAAAATTCAACGTCGCCTGCATTATGTGTTATGCATATGGTAAACCAAGGTAGCAAATGCTGATCGTGTTAGCCAAGGCCAGCCTACCAAACATTCTTGCTCTTGTATAAGAGTGTGATGGGTATACTAGTACGACAACAACTATCTGGTAGGGCGTTGACTACGTAGATAAATTGGGTTGTAAACTTTCGCCAAGATAGGAACAAAAATAGGAAAAAGTGTGGAATTTAAAGAAGGCACTATTTGTGGGAACCTTAACGAATGATTTATGTGTCTTGTTATGAAAGGGATTTACAGCATATTTCACTTTCTCGTTTTAGCACATCACCAGCGTACATCTTTATTCTCTTTTTGGTGCAGCATCTCCACAAACATTCACTCTTTTCTTCATCCAGGCAAACCTTCACTCTTTCTTCATCATTAGGGCATATCATTAAACATATAGAAATAGGGGTAACAAGCCGGTTTGCGGATGTATAAGTCAAAGAGTTTATAGTGAGTTTGTACGTAAATTAGAGGTAAGATATAATTTCATTTGGACAGAAGCTATATGACGAGAACAGATATTTAGTCTGTGATATTTGAAAGATTGTTCTGTGATATTGGTGTTCTATAATTATGGACCATATTAAAACCGGTAAATATTGGAAAATTTATCATACATACTTGCATGTGGTGATCGACGGCGAACAGATTGCTTGGCATTTAATAAATCAGGAAAATCATTTCAGACCATTTAAGACTATTTAAAACTTTCTTAATCCTTCATCCTTCATAAGTTTCTACTAACCATAATTTATGCAGGAAGAACGCATCTCGTACAATGCCAGGTGTCCATAGTACAAATAAACTCCAAGAAAAACCTTAGTGGAAAGACAGATATACTTGCATTGCGTAATAGCCTAACTGAACCTAGCTGCCAGATCGACGTGTACTCATTACTGGTACTTAATTAAGCAAAGTGGACCACAGAGGGAAACACATGTGTAGTATTTTTAGGAATTCAAGATAATTATTTAGTTTAGGTAGGCCGTCGGGTTGTGATAGCTAGGGGCCAGGCTGGTCACGTGACTGGTCTGTGCCCTTATCGGGATCATCCCGCGTCTCTCCGGGCGTGCCTCCGGGGGGGGGGGGACAAAGGACTGGATTCGGATCTAACCGGCCGACGGCACGCAGAATGAGACAGGTGGGTCGGATGAGCGGTCGTGCATCGCGATTTCGAGAGTTAGTGTAAGACTAAAATGTAAACACAGACGAAACCCGGAGGACCTACGCCAATCGTAAGTGTTGTATCCACCTTGACATCAAGGGGACCCGGCACTGGGGTGCTGAAGTCTTATACGTCCCAGGTCCTCTCAGCTGCGTAAACGTAGTAAGTCCGACAGTGAAACACCTATGGGATCATTATATTTCCTCGCTGTTTAGTTTTATAATAAAGTCTGAGTAAACTGTACCCCTGCCTGTGTTGTGCAGTCAGTTACTTTTTCACAGTACCGATCTAGATCGAACCTGGTAGCTGAGAAGTACGCTCAGTAGTTCCCGGCGAAAACCGGGCGAGAAATATTACACATGTAGCTCAATATATTTCGTTCTTACATCTGTAAATAGAGAAAACCGAGTAAGAAATGCCATTCGTTTTCAATTACTTCAATTCAAAACTGAGGCCCGGCGAGGCGGGGTAGTCTTAGCTAGTAGGCTACTCCCTATACCGGGGTGGGGGGGGTACTTAATACACTGCTGTGGGCGGGCGGGGGGTTGGGGGGGGGGCTTCCGCTGTAAAGCCACCCCTTTTCACCGCCAAAATACTCTCGATCGGAATTAACAGCCCGCAGACGTTATCCCAATATTTCGAAAACACTTCGGTAAAAAGGTTTTGCTAGCAACATAAATATAACGTTTTGCAAACGTTATGAAATCGCTTGAGCAATAACATTTTGGCAAAACTTGAATATAACGTTTTTAAAACGTCACGAATAGGGTGTGGCAATAAGGCTTTCCTCGTGCGTGTACGTAACGTTTTTAAAACGTCATGAAAATTTTATCATCATAACATGTTCATCACAACCTTTAAAAATGTTTTAAAAATGTCGTGAACACCTTATGTGTTAGCTAGGGAGCGCTTCACGGCAAAATATCCACTCGGGGTATTTTACGCAGTAACCCGCTCTATGAACATTTTCAGAGGCCCCCCCCCCCCCTGCGCTAGGGGTGTCTTTTTCATTACAAGTGTCCGCTCTCTCGGGCATCGTGCAAGGGGGACCGGCGGAACCCTCCCGCCAGATTCGTATAACTGGTCCCTATATAATAGAACAGGTAGGACTCCAATTTCAACAGCTCATACAAATATCGAACCAATACTCAGCCGGGAAAATATACCAGCTACCAATATCTCGCTCAAAATTGTGAACACCCATAGGATCTATCCGTCATAAAATCGTTACAGTAAATAAAGCGGCACATTTAAAAGGCAAAACCAAGGCCGACTAAAGCAATACCTGACATTAGTCGTGTTCAGCGAAATAAAGGGCCGCGTGTGTGAGAATGTTACCGTTTGTTTACATTGAAGTGGGCCCAACGACTACTACCCAGGGATAACTTTCTTTCAATGATGGCCGCCACACCTGAACCGACTCCTATGGACACAACTTGCAACTCTCAGCAGGATGGATAACTTATTATTACGCAACTAGAAGCAATGCGCACGGAAACGAAATTAATTCCAGCCATCAGACAAGTGGAGGGCTGCCGTCTGGAGAAAAGAGTGCGTACACTACGATGACCGTGTTTAGGTACGGTGGAGATACTATATGTATCTACAGCCTGTGGACGGGCCCTGTCAGATTTTTGCCCGTCCTACAGCCACAGAACTGAGGCTAAGGTGGAGACACATGCGACACAATCTCACGATCTATAGCGAAATATGCGGCCCCAGTCGTCTCGAACTTACAGGCATACCCCATTCAACTGAACTGCGGGGCACACAGCTACTAATCAGCGAGCAGACGTCTCAGTTCTGCTGATAATACCACCACTTTCTTATCTTTTCTCATAAATTATTGACGTTTTACATGAGAAACCGTACATGGCTGGACTTCGCCATTTGCTTCGCGAACGTCTTTAAATTGGCAATATCATTATGTGATACCGTTTTGTCCTAATATTTTCCTTTTGCTGTTTACGATGTGACGAGATATTCACGGTGATGGCCAGCTCAAACGTTGCACAGGTTAGTGAAGGTCGGCCTGCATACCTCACTTGTGCCGTCACATGTCCGACAAGAGCCATATCTGCATGCCTCACACATCACGCCGCATGTATAACAAGAGCGACATCTGCATATCTAACAAATCATAATGCAATCTGAAAATCACACAAGGACGTTTGAAAAAGTAACGACATTGGGTGGGGGGGGGGGCATTTTCTAAGAGCACGTTTCGCTAGAGTGAAATTTTAAACACGGCCCCCTAGCTACTCACCATCTGGCACTCACTGGTTTAGACACAAGCATCGCATCTTTACGTAAGATTTTCTATGCAGGGCCAGGGTGGGGCTCTGAAGTCAAAAGGTGATGTGGCCCGCTTCAAGATTTCGTTATTCGTTCCGACATATATTTCTTGCTCCACTATGTGAGTCATTACACTATTGAAATGACAGACACAGTGCAGTTTCCTTCAGCTGGTATGTGACGTAGTATGTGACATCACTATTTGGTAAGGGTTTGGGGAATACAGGGATGCATCAATTCAAGCAACCCGCATATCTGGTTACAGGTGTCAGAAGATACACAGCCACAGCCATAGTTAATAATAATGATAATATAATATAACCAAAGGTGCCTCAATCGTGGGTGAGTGGGGTGGGAGGGGGGGGGGGGCGGCTTCACACATATGTCATACTCTTTATATGACATATGTGTGAAGCCGCCCCCCCCCCCTCCCACCCCACCCACCCACGATTGAGGCACCTGTGATATAAAAGCCATATATACTCACGTATTAGACAGAGTAACACCAGAACTCGGATGGCGTTGCTTTGCTCCATGTCTGGTTTGTTGATATGATAATGTAACTTCTTGTTAGATCGTGGTCGCCCACCCAAGACTCCTATCACTCTCTGCCTTCGACTGGCGGCTAAGCTTCTCCATTATTTGGAACATTTGGAAAACATGAAACATTTGGAACAATTGGAACATTTGGAAATGAGGCAAATGGAACAAGTTGGAACAAATGGAACAGTTTGAAGCAAGCAACTTCCGGGGCAAGAACTGTTGTTAAATGGCGGCAAGAATCGAAACGAAGTGGATATCGATGTTAATTTGACGCGTTTCACGGTAACAGAAGGCAATATTTACGAATTGTCGTCAACAAATTGAAAGAATTGTGACTTTAGTTTATAACGCTCAAATCTGAATAGTTGACAGTAGAGCATTATATGTTTTGAGGAGACAAGGACCAGTCCCCACCGTTGGCAACGGGACGGCACAAGCACAGGGGGTCAGGGGCGCCATGGCCCATGCATTACTGCATTTGATAGCTCAGCTGACAAAAACCACCACCACGTGCATATGACATGATAGACAGAAGTACATGTGATGTAGTCAAGCCAATGGGATGGCTTGCAGCTAAACCCGCGCCCCCCTGTACCTCCAGTTCCAACTCAAAACAAACTACAACAAAACCATTACAACCACCCCCCCCTCCCCCTCCGTCTCCCTGCCAGGTACTAAATTGCTGCAACCAAAGTCCAAATACAAATAAAAGCCCCCATCCCCTCCCTTGACAAGCACCCAGGCTTTGCTTGTCTGGCTACCACATAAGTAATTACAATATATCAACACAAACTGAAATAAGGCTGGGGGGCATCTATGTGGATATCACTTACTTAGCAAGATAGATCCACCGAATCAGTAATTTTTATTTCTTCTATTTAATTCTTATTATTTATCAATTTCGCCAGTCGGGGAATGTCTAAAAAAGTTTCCCGTCTGGTTATTACAATATATCAGCATAAGCCAAAATAATGCAAGGGGGCAGCTATGTGGATATCACTTTAACAAATACTGGATTACCCTTTAAGGTAGTAATTTTTATTTCTTCAATCTAATTGTTATTATTTCTTATCTTAACGGCCTGCCCAGCTATCTATTGCACCAGTCAGGGAAATTCTTAAAACGTTTCCGGTCTGCTGGTTGTTTAATTATAACGGCACATTAGATCGCGATTGGAAATGCATGGTTGAAAACTAATGATCATATAACACTCCTACATTTAATGAAATCACTGAGAATTTTATTTTCACGTCTTTGTGCCAACCACTATTTGTTGGATAAACAGGACTGCAACTTTTTCAACAAATTTCCAACCCTGAATCTAGTATTTATATGATAAATTATTTCTTCTACATATTTATATATGCATATATAGGTCCAGCCTATGTTATAGACCAGAAATAATAATAATAAACATTTAAATTAATAAATATTTTAATATAAGAAATATTTACATTCAAGAAATATGGACAAGATATATATATGGACAAGATATATATATGGACAAGATATATATATGGATAAGAAATATATATATTATTATATATATATAATAAATATGATTATGAAGGATCCAGGGGGGTGTGTTCTCTTGTTAAAGCAATATCCACCTGCATCCCACCCACCCCCCCTCCTTTCCCTCAACACATGCTGAGGCGTGGCCAGTATTTCCTGATCACCCACCCTCCTTGTCTTTATTTTTAATGTATCATAAATTGCATTTAAAATTCAGTGCTATATACATATAACTGTAGTGTTTCTATTGACTGAAATCCTTCATAGGGTATAATAACTCACCTTAATTCATATATTATGTATCATTTATATGTAACTTATATATGTACCATAGTATTGCGCCGAGGTGGCTTTGAAAGAAATATACATTTAGAGCTACCAGTAAATATATAGGATTTTCCCCAACAGACCCTGTCTGTTTAGGTTTAGAAGCAAAAATGCATCCAATTTAATGTTGTATTTTAATATAACACCCTCCACTGGATCAGTAATTTTTGTTTGTAATATTTCACTCTTTGTTCTGTCCATCTGCTCCACCCAACCTGTCCTGTCCAGGATTATGAAAAAGTTAGTGAAAACATTGTTATTTGGCAGTACACATGTTTCTTTTTGAAAAAAACTGTTTATTATAGTATTATTTGTAATTATAGTGATAGTAAATAATACCAACAGGTTCACTGTAAACATAAGTTAGCACTTGTTATCTGTTGTGTTTGTCTTTATTTTTTGGGGCTTCATTAATTTTTAATTAGCACATGTACATAACCAATGTTTGTGTTTCAAATTGTATTCGCCTGTTGAGATTAGCATTAAGATGTGTATTCGTTGTTGCAAACATCTTTAATATAATATTGCTTATACAAAACCTGTCTTGTCCATCCACTCCCGCCCCACCCTGTTTATCCGATCCACGCTCTAGTCTCGCCTATTGGTTCCAGAGTGCATGTTTTAATGGGTGGTCATGGTGAAGTTACATAATAAGCCTGTTGGCACTACAAAGGCTGCTTAAAATGTGACCTGTTTGTAAAATGCGATATAGGTTGTTGCTAATTGGTAAATGACGGAAACTGGCGCCCTGATTAGTGTTAAATTGGTTTAAATTTCATTCTTTCATTTTGTTAGGTAATTATGTGATTGATTTTGTCTATCAGTGTCATTTTTACGCACCACACGGGTCCTACTTGGGGTAACTGCTCTTATCAGTACCCAAGACCACCGAGACTAGGATTAGATCGTCGCTGTCTGGCTTACATGCAATAACAATAAGGAGTCTTATCGCCGCCGCCGGAAACGGGACCTTTTAATCTTTTGGAAGTCCTACTTAGGGGACGCTCTTGTTGTGGACGGGCGTTTGTCCTTCAAGCTTTCATATGCTAATGAACCTCCCCGTGACCAATCAGAACGATGGTTGGTGGGATATCTTTTAACTTTGACGACTAGATAGGTTCCAAGGTAAAAGAGACCAATAAACGGGCGCCAATAAGCTACAACTAGACTTGAACGCACGTTTTGCCCGACACTCTTTTTACAGTTGATGCTGACAGCCACACGAATCGGATCTTTTCCTGGGTGGATTTCTAGCTGACTCGATCATCTGGCAATATGTTTGACGACACACCGTGAGACTGATATCTGGATTATAGGCTTCTTTCGGAGAGGACCGAATTCCAAGGGCAAAGTGTGCCCATGCATTATCTCCTTCAGGTAAGTCAATTTGTTTTGAGTTTTACTTCCTCTAACTATTTCGATCCTATTCTTCAAACGAAGCGAAGCTTTTGAGATCCTGATTTGCAGAAGTTAATTATTGGTTAGCAGTGGTATTATTATTACAGTGGCGGAATTGTGGAAACTTACAATTAGGTTTGAAAATAAGCTGGAATTAGTTTTAAAGTATAAGATCATAGGTGCGAGATCATAGGCCCCATTTTGCTCCATAATTAATTGCGTACAGAAATTGGGTACAAGTCCTATGGCTTAAACGACGGGGCGGGGGGAGCTGACTTTTCCGTTTTAGCACTGGCGTTTGAGGGACTTGAGCAGTGGGAGGGGAGGTTTGCCTTGAAAGGGGGGGGGGGTCGGGGAATTTTGGGTAAGATAACGGCTATTATTAAGGAAGTAACGTAAAACAATAAATATACATACGAACTAGAAGGAATAATTACCGGCCAATAATTACATTAGCGGCAGCCACAAACAAATATGAAACTAGAAGAACAACAGCATTAGACACAAGCCAATGCCAATCACGCCGATTACAAAGCGTACGGTAAGACGTGTGTGTTGGTAATTGAATTGATCTTGCCTCTAACACGGTTCGCCGTGGCTTATAATTGATATCATGACGTGATCGATTACTTGTGGTAAGTAGGTATTAGTTAATAATAACAGCCCCGTCACCGATTTAATGATACCGGGAGTTACAAGAACGGTGAAGTCGTTAGGTGCCGGTGTTGGTTTCCCGGTGTCATCTGTTTGCATAAAAGACTGCATGTGTAATAGTAATAGCGACCGACGCCGATGTTTGAATCTTCAGATTATCGGGAACTGGATTTAGTGGAATGCAGTCTATTGGTGTTTGCATGCTTTCCTTTACGGGGTTTGGTTTGTGAACTACATTCGCCATTACTTTAAATAACACATGTATTTGTTTTGTACTGAACTTACTTGCAAGTACTGTATGATATCTGGTATCATAATGCGTGGTTCTTATAACAGAAGATGCGAAAGTGGTCTCTTCTGACGGTTATTGCTTAAATATAAAAGGCCTATTACTGCGTTGTCTAATTTCTGCCTTGTTGTTCAAGCGATTCTGGTATGCGACTTATTTTCTACTCCAGGCATGCCCAAAAAAGGCCTGAGCGATGCTGAATGGCGCAGACGTCTGCGCCATTTCGCGCGCGGCGACTTTTCATTTGGGCGCGGACAGCGTCCAGCTCCCAGAACCCGCTGGGCAGTGGAGCTAGCCAGGATTGAGAAATGTCCGTGTCAAGGCCGCCCTTCAAGCAGAGATCCATTCGGAAGGCCCCTCATCTGCAGTTGTGAATACCATCTCAGTAATGTATGTATTCATTCATTAAGACTATTATTAATTTATTATTATTAATATTGCGCCCGCCCCTTTCTGTCAATCGTATCGCTTTTTACTTTTCGAAATGTGACACACGTAATTCTTCATCAGTCAGGGCTTGTTCTTATTTTGCCATATCGTTTGGCATAGCTCCAGTTAATGACCTAGTAGTATAATATCGCGCCTCCAAGTTGTTTGAATTGAGGGATTGGCATGACCTACCATATAAGGTATTAGGGATAAATAAAGGTAAATTCAGAGTTAGTGATTGTGTTGAAGATGTTGGTCACTGTGTTGAAGAGGTGGGGGACTTTTAAAAGGAGGTGGGTGACTGTGTTGAAGAGGTGGGGCACTGTTAAAAGGAGGTGGGTGACTGTTGAAGAGGTGGGGGACTGTTAAAAGGAGGTGGGTGACTGTTGAAGAGGTGGAGGACTGTTAAAAGAAGGTGGGTGACTGTGTTGAAGAGGTGGGGGACTGTTAAAAGGAGTTGGGTGACTGTGTTGAAGAGGTGGGTGACTAAGTCAAAGAAGTAGGTAAAGGACTTACAAAAAAAAGAATGCCAAGGGCTTGCGTATAGTGTATCATACAGTGGGGTTTATAAGATAAGAAATTAAAGGGATTGTCCGAATGTTTTTCAACAATTATTGCCGTATAACTTGGCATTGAATTTATTGACTACTTTCAGATTGCAGCAGCGTCGGGGCCGCACACATCGAACACGTCTCAACGTGTAACACGGCCGACTGCAGTCACACGGCCAACTACAGTCACCCCATCGACTACAGTCACCCCGTCGACTACAGTCACCCCGTCGACTACAGTCACCCCGTCGACTCCAGTCACCCCGTCGACTCCAGTCACCCCGCCGACTACAGTCACCCCGCCGACTACAGTCACCCCGCCGACTCCAGTCACCCCGTCGACTCCAGTCACCCCGTCGACTCCAGTCACCTCGCCGACTACAGTCACCCCGCCGACTACAGTCACCCCGCCAACTACAGTCACCCCGTCGACTCCAGTCACCCCGCCGACTAGTCACCCCGCCGACTCCAGTCACCCCGTCGACTCCAGTCACCCCGTCGACTCCAGTCACCTCGCCGACTACAGTCACCCCGCCGACTACAGTCACCCCGTCGACTACAGTCACCCCGCCGACTACAGTCACCCCGCCGACTACAGTCACCCCGGCGACTACAGTCACCCCGCCGACTACAGTCACCCCGTCGACTTCAGTCACCCCGTCGACTCCAGTCACCCCGTCGACTCCAGTCACCCCGCCGACTACAGTCACCCCGCCGACTCCAGTCACCCCGCCGACTACAGTCACCCCGCCGACTCCAGTCACCCCGTCGACTACAGTCACCCCGCCGACTACAGTCACCCCGCCGACTACAGTCACCCCGCCGACTACAGTCACCCCGTCGACTACAGTCACCCCGCCGACTACAGTCACCCCGCCGACTACAGTCACCCCGGCGACTACAGTCACCCCGCCGACTACAGTCACCCCGTCGACTTCAGTCACCCCGTCGACTCCAGTCACCCCGTCGACTCCAGTCACCCCGCCGACTACAGTCACCCCGCCGACTCCAGTCACCCCGCCGACTACAGTCACCCCGCCGACTCCAGTCACCCCGTCGACTACAGTCACCCCGCCGACTACAGTCACCCCGCCGACTACAGTCACCCCGCCGACTACAGTCACCCCGTCGACTCCAGTCACCCCGCCGACTACAGTCACCCCGCCGACTACAGTCACCCCGCCGACTACAGTCACCCCGCCGACTCAAGTCACCCCGTCGACTACAGTCACCCCGCCGACTCCAGTTACCCCGTCGACTCCAGTCACCCCGTCGACTCCAGTCACCCCGCCGACTCCAGTCACACCCCCGACCCATGTGCACAAAAGCTCTGTTTCGCAGCCACAACCAGCCGTTCCGGCGGACAAGGCAGACCGTGGTAGTTTAATATATCAGAGACAACAGACTGACTTCAGCAGCCGTCTCCCCCAAGGATGGAGCCAGAATCTTGCGGCATGTGACAGGAATTGGATAGGGCGCACCTTGTTTTCTTCAAAGGGGAATCTGCAGAAGTCTCTGACGAACTGGCGGCACCCTCCTGCAAATGCGCATGACTCCAAGAAACCCATACCAGACTCATATTTCAGTCGGCGGTTATTCCTTTGGATGCCCCGAAGAATGTGGCAGGTTGATTTCCACTGTCCCTCGTGTGGTATCTCAAAATCCTTGAGATCTAAAGGCGTGTACAATCGTCTACGGCTGGTGCTGGACGTTACCGACGTTTACTATATGGCAGCAGAGTACATGGACTGCAATAAATGTAAAGGCACCTATATTGCTTGGGACCAGCGCATGTTGCAGCAGCTGGCGGTTGGAGTACGGGAGAGATTCCCGGCTGTATTGACACACAAGTATGCGTGTGACCGCGCTGTGCTCAGCTTCTTGCGTGCCCGCACAATGGGCAACAGCCCATCAGCCCTACAGCACAACATCCAGGAGCTGCACAGCGAGGTCTGGATGAAGACAGTTGTTATCTACCTTAGCGACTGCCAACGCCACCAGACGGGTATGCAGAGATTAATGATGCCACCTCCTCACTACCAGGAGCCACCAGAGTATGGCGGGTAATCGGGGCCACAATTCATTATGCTATAATCAACATTTCATTCATGTACTTTCCATTCATGTACATGTCAATCGGGTACTTTGCATTCATGTGCTGGGCATTCATGTACTTTGCTTTCATGTAGTTTCCATTCATGTAGTTTCCATTCATGTACTTTCCATTAGTGTACTTTCAGCATTGTACTTTTCATTCATTTATTCAAACACTTATTCTCACTCCTACATCGACAACTATATTCTAAGACTATTGTCTTTGCCGAGTTCATAAATGTGCACAATACTTCAGTGATGTTCATGCTAAAGGCTGCTGTGCTGTTCATAATCGATGCGGAAGCCGAAAATCCCGACGAGCAATTGTGGCCCTTTTAACGCACCGGTCCGTTTTATGCTAAGATGCATTTTCTTCGACAGGTGGCGCTACACTATATACATTTGAGTTATGAGTGGGTGTCGATAAAACGCGGAATTACGCGATAGGACGGAATAGGTATATATTGATAGGACGATAGTGTGTACCATGGAATTGAAATAACCTGAAAGACAGTCGATGGATATACGTAAACAAATATCCACTACCATAGGTATCCATTTGACGCGTTTATGTCAGCACGCTTAAGAGACGGTGGAAGGGGCGGTGGGGGGGGGGGCGATAAACCGTTCTACATAACCTTGGCAACATCTCTGCGTGTTTCGGGACAGAAAATTAATTCCCGCATGCGTTTGCCATGCAATGCGTATACAGTTGGTTCAGGTGCCTAGCTTCAACGTTTCTTTTGTGAGGGGTAGGCTCTTCGGAAGTGTTATTCACAGAACAAACCAAAATGTCTCCATAAAGTTTAATTTAATTATAATGGAATCACAACTTATATGTTAAAATATTAAGAACAGTTTAGCAGTCCTGTCTGTGTTAACGTCACTGCATGCCGGTCACACGTGACTAGTGCGCTCAGATTCGCATGGAAAAGACAGTTTAAGCCGGCCCATATCATCGCTTTATAACCGATTAATTATAATGTGCACATATCGGATAAAGATGTACGATAAAAATATAAATTATTTTCGCACTGAAGGACACCAGCCAACAGGGAATATGACCGCTTACCTGCTAGACAGAACGCAGTGAAACTCGCTTAAATTTGCCGGTTGGCATTTACATCAGCTGTTTTCTCGGCTTATATCATGCCTTAATCTTATTCTTGAAGTAGTATCATTTGATAGTCAAGAGATTCATCTATACATAGTATGTGTGCTTGTTTAGTTAGTTTTTTTTAGTAAACACCCTGTTAACATCGCATAAACCATTGGATATTATGCAGCTATAAATCTGAACTCGATCGCTGCAGCTGCAGCCCGAAACACGCGCATGTCAGAATTTTCCCTTGAATGGTCTATTGAAGACACCAGGAAAGTTATTCACTCCCGTGGTACAACCGCTGATATGATCAGTCGGGTGCAGCTCACAGGGAATGGCCACAAGAGTGGCGGACCAATCAAACAGAGGGGAAAAATGGTGCTGTGACGCAAAGATCGTTATGCCAGAAACCAATCTCGCACGGATGCGAAGTTGTCACCGACAAGTTCGTCAAATGGATACCTATGGCGCTGGATTATCGTTTACGGATAGACATCGGGTACGTCTCTCAGATAATATCAATTCCACAGTTTTACATGCCATAGTTCTAACTGTATTTACTTATTTCGCCCTATTTCGCATTTTTTTCGCTCATTCCGCATTTTACTAACTGAAGCGACTTACCTGCTTGTGGCGCCATCTGTCGAAGAAAATGTATCTTTGCATAAAACAGAGCGATGCGTTAAAAGGGCCACAATTACTCGTCGTCAGTTTCGGCTTCCTCATCGATTATGAATGTGTACAGTTGTAAAATTTGCCAAAGACAATAGTCTTATAATGTAGAAGTGAGAATATCGGTGGTGGAATACATGAATGCTGAAAGTACATGAATGCAAAGTACATGAATGAAATGTACATGAATAAAATGTACATGAATAAAATGTACATGAATGCAAAGTACATGAATGACTTGCTGATTATAGCATAATGAATTGTGGCCCCGATTACCCGCCATACCAGAGATGCCCCCCATTCGCAAGGCACGCTGGTTCATGGCGGCCTATGTGCGAGATGTTTGGAATCGTTTGCCGGAACTGAAGGCTGCCGTCACCTCTGTCTACGGCTCTGTGCTAAAGATTGACAGCACCAAGAAGATTTGCAAAAAGCTTCAGGGAGCCGCAGCTAACACTGCCAACTGGGCCACTAACATTAGCAATGAACGAGGCGAAGTGTTGATATCTGTGTTGACTGAATCTGAGAGTCTGGATGCCCTTCAGATCATGGCTGACGGTCTGGTGGCTCTTCCAGGTTACAGCGTCTTTTCCATTGCTGGAATGCCATCACCATCCGCCTGGATTCCTGGCATTACATGAGGAGGCTGGCGGCTGGAGTCACCAGCGAGTCTCATCCTCTGTTTGGGACCTTCATGAGTCGCCTTTCGGGTTGCATGTTTGCGTGGGAGCCCGCTGATTACCAGCTCCTGATGTCAGCTAAGAGAGCTCAGCTCATGCAAACCGGGGTCCAGGCACCGCAGGATGCCACGATTCGGCAAGCGATCAGCAAGGACGAGCTGGCTAAGCACTGCCGTCGCGCCACTCGTGGAACGGAAGAGACAACGCGACTCATCGAGTCCCTCATTCTGTCGCTGTCGTCGGCCACTGACACACTCGGCGTACCGCTCTTCAGGGACGACATGAAGGCCATCTGGGCAGAACAACGAAAGCATGTAGCGTGTCTTCAGGATCCGCCTGGCCTACAACTCTATACAGTAATTGGCCACATCCGGAAAGGCGGTGTGGAGCTCCCAGTTCTGCGCTGTGCACGCGGCACTACGTCTCTGGAGAGTTTTCATCTGCACTTAGCACGATTCATTCCAGGAACGTCGGCAAGCGCTGTAACTTCCCAAGCCTTCCTCTTGGATGGGATCACCCGATGGAACGCCGCCCGTGCTTCAGCCGCCATTGACGCCAGCGCGAGGCCAGTCCCCACGTTGCGTACGTTTGACCTTCAACTGCAATCCCGGGTAGACTCGCTGACCAAAGCCATGGGGATGAAGTCAGTACTCCCCCTGTACCAGCCTCCAACTGAATACACGGGTGAGCTGTTCGGCGTGGAGTACCTGTTTAGACAGACAGGCAGCTCATGGGAGACGGCCACCGCCGACCTGAACCGACAAATAGACGAGAGATTTGTAGACATGGACGACGACCTGATACCGGAAGACACTGATATGAGCGTCGCAGACGTGTTGCCCGTCGCTACACCTGATGCCAGTGACAACGAAGAGGAGCAACTGGAAGTGAGTCATGTAACGAGGAAAGTCAATATTATAAAATGAATTGAGCCAAGAAACCGCAATAAAAATGGGGTTCGACGACTTGTCACACCTGCAGGATTGATAAAATGAATACCATGTGTCACTTTTATCATACGTTAATGTTATCACAGTATGCACATATGGATTTAGATATTAGGCACCCCTAGAGAAAGAAGCAAAGAAACCTCGTGGGACAAAACGCTAATCACGTGTGAGCTGCTCCAAGCGTGGTTTCTAACCGAATACACGCCACGACCTCTTGTTTTTACCTAATATTTTCTTTATTTTTCTTTGTAAGGAGCTACTAATTGTTATGACACAAAGTTAACTCCAGTTGTATTTTTATCCACAGGGAACATCTGCAATGGAGGAGGAAGAGGAAGCGGAGGAGGAGGAGGAGGAAGCCGTGGACTCTAGAGGCATACCGGGGTGGCAAAAGGTGGATGCCCTGGCCGAGGCACTTGTCAAGGTCCGGGGTCTGAGCGTCACCAACGCACAGGCCCGGGAGATACAGGCACTCTATCGGGCACTGTCGGATTATGACAGGAGACCCATTCAGTACAAGCCACGGCTTCGCCAGGAGTCACATACGCGCTTCGCAAGATCTAAGCGCTGTCGCCTGGGCTATATTGTTGGTACAGATACCGTTAAAAGGTGAGAGAAATATGCCATTACACTTACAGTAACATATCATAACATTACACAATTACACCAAGTGTTAATGGTGACAATGAAGTTATGTGTGTGTTCTGCAGCTTAGAACCAAGTACACTCATTCTATTTGTAATATGTTTGATACTCCACTGAACTTTAAAAACTTTCTTGTCATAAACCATTCCATACTATTTCACATGTATGTTCTATTGTTTCAGGACCCATTTTCAGTAATCTTATGCCCAGCCCTAATGTGTTATATAGCTCATAATTCCTACCAGGTGTACCATAAAATTACGCGTCCAGCTGCTTTCATTGATTCTACCCGTCACTGTAAGATGTGTCATGTAGTCGACCACTAACGTTAATTTGGTTGTTGCGAAGACAAATTGTATCAACTGACCAAGTATATACCTGTAGTAATGGCTATAATTGTTGCATATCGTGTAGTCGTGGTGACGAACCATTGCATTTATAATTATGAGGTTGACATAATGTCATTTGCACTTCAGAACGGTCCTGTCGGGGGGATTCCCGGCAAGCCCTCCCTCGAAGAGTCGCCTCGTGGAGAGTATCTGCATCCGCCTTTGCGACAGCTTCACGCAGCCCGCCAGGGAGATAGGTCTTGCTGGGCGGAGTTACTCTTCCCGGTGGAAGCAGGTCCTGACCGCCTATCGTGAGGTCAGATCTCGACTGCTGAACAGCCAGGCTCTGTTGGAAGGTACGGACATGGTTTTGTTCAATATCAATGAAACCACTCTGACCCGGTGGTACAAAGACACTGCTAGGCGGAACGAGATTAAGACCCTCATGCAGGGACATGTTCTGCCACAACAGGAGTTGTGCACTCCGGTGGGTCTCCCGGCCGTCAAGCCTCTGATGACCTTGCCAGGCGCTGCCCCACACAGACCCCATCGCTTCCTAGAGCCAACGGACACGACGGGAACGGCACGGGTGCGATCTTCCAGAGCGTCGTGCTCGGCCACAAGGGCTGCACCCATTGACGCTGGTCTGGAGGGAATGCATGAGCATCCTGTACTCAATCAAGGGGATCCACGTGCACCTGTACAAGGTGCTATCCCTGTGGCGGCGGCTCCCGTTGCGCGGACCACGGAGTGGCGTCGTCGCAAGGCGCAGGCCATGAAGATGGCCGATGAAATCGGTCCGGTCAAGGTCCGGAAGTTGTATACGTGCCGTTTGTGTGGACTTGCAATGATCTCCCAGGGTCATAGTCAGTTTCGGGGACAACGATACTGTCCCAACGTTCCCGGGTAAGTGTCACTCGCGTTGTGGTTGACGGCTCGCAAGGCAGAGGCTGAGGCTAAGGCCAAGGCCAAAGGCCAAGGCGAAGAGCCAATGCAAATCTCTATTTGGCGGTCGTTAAAGTGGCCGAGTCTTACAGAAACTTATCTAAGTGTGACCATGTACTAGGTAACTTGTCCATTTTATTTCTCACTGGTTAATTTGTCAACTAGTAAAGGTGCTCTGTGAATCAGCCTTGTGTTCGCTGACCAGTGCAGTTTTATTTGTTTTTTATCAACGTATTATCACGATGTGACTCATGTAGCAATGCTTTCACTGACCAGTGTTTTTTATCAAATGTATTATCGCGATGTGACTCATGTAGCAATGTTTTCACTGACCAGTGTTTTTTATCAAATGTATTATCGAGATGTGACTCATGTAGCAATGCTTTCACTGACCAGTGTTTTTTATCAAATGTATTATCGCGATGTGACTCATGTAGCCATGCTTTCACTGACCAGTTCTTATAACTTTTTTGATCGATGAAAGTATTATGATTTTGTGACTCAGGTAGCCATGTTCATAGCAATGACTAGTGCAAGTTTATCACTTATCAGTATTACGGTTCTGTGACTCAGGTTGCTGTGTCTTCACTGACCAGTGCAATTTTCCTTTCTTATTTGTCAAGTTATTATCGCTATGTGCCTCAGATTACTGTGTGTTAACTGTAACTGTAATTGAGATCTGCGAAAGTATTATGGTTTCTCAAGTAGGACCACCGTACAGTGTAATGTCTATTATTGGGATGTTCTACTGTAACAAATGACTGCGAGCGTTCATGCACCTTATAATCGTCCTTAATTTTTATAGCGTTGTTTATATGAACATTTTATGTAAGATCCAGGTTTGCTCAAACAACTTGTCTGCATTAGTGTACAAAATAAACCTTGTGTTCCCAAAACCTTTTACTCGTTTGTTTAAACGATAAGCAACTACGCGTATTTGAAAGGGGAAATTGTGGTTTTAACTTGCACATAGGCCTACTTATTATGTATACGTAAAACTACTAACCATTAAAGCTTAGGAGAATTTAAACTTCAATTAGCTAGATAATATATATCTATATCCGTATTCTTGTACAAGAAAGAACAATTCTTTAGAGCACATCAAGCTACCAAAGACAATGTAGATTAGCTTAATGAAACAATTCTCCAGCCAAATAAATGATTACCGCATCATCGGCGCGTTAATTACCGTTGTACGAAACTAAAGATGACCACGTGGTTTAAATCTTTCCTCTTTGTCCCTCTTTTTCCCCTCTTTTCCCCCTTTTCTTCCTCTTTTTCCTCTTTTCCCCCCTTTCGTAGAGAACTATACGCCCCAGCTTCACTCCGCCAGGGCTCCGTTATATCTCTGTTGTCGCCTACTTCCGCAATGTATTTCCACACCCAGACCCAGCTTAGGCCTTATAACACCTGGTAGCAGGTGAACCAAGAAAATAGTTCGCTCTCAGTATAACTTTTTCTTAAAGTACACCCGAGTATTTTGCTGTATTAAATATGCGAGGCGCGTTATGTTCTGTCGCTTCCCACTTAATGCATTGTTCAGATGATATCATAGGGGTCCTGTGGCGGCCCTGTCCCCATATATATACTCACGTATTAGGCCCATTAAGAGCAGTTTTTGGACGCCTCTGCGCTGCTCCATGGCTGGTTTGTGGATATCATAATGTAACTTCCTGTTTGATCGTGCTCACCCACCCATGACTCAACAGTGGCCAAATGCAGGTGAGACACAACTGGTAGTGGTGGCGTCGGGGTAGCGTCGGGTTTTGTAGTCCGGACCCTGCGTCGCCGTTGACGGTACAGATGGGTTGGGGGCGCAAATTGAATGGCTACTGGGTTTTTTGTCTGTTGTAAATAGGGATTGTTTATAAATACACTTGGAAAGGCGCCAAAAGCGTATGTTACTGAACTGAGCTCTAGCTATTTTCATAAAACCGCGTTTAACATGGCGGCAAATGGCAAAACTCTGTGAATGTGGGCCAGCACACTATTTTAGCTGTTGTCATATGAATATTCATGACTGTCGCCGAACGTCACGCGGTACAGAAATTCGTGAATTTGATTTGTCGCTGTCATATTGCACAATGGCGCAGACGTGCCATCACTCTTTCGATGAAGTTAGTGCGGCCATTAAATCTCACTGACTCTGAGTCTATCTGTATATGACAGACTACCACAACCCCGGGGGATTTTTCCGCGGAATCCTTTCAAAGCCAGCATTTTTAGCCTCCCCGCCCCCCCCCCCCCCGACCAAATGCCTACAGCATGTTATCCGGGATAGTAACCCACCAGCGTACACAACACGTTACAATGCACTCAATGGAATCAATCAAAATAAAATATGACATTTAGTTTGAATCCTAGGTAACATGGTGCCAGGACCCTCTCCACTCTCTTTGGGGACGAATGCCGGTTTTCAATGAAAAATGTAGGCCATCTGAGGCTTGGATCCCCCCCCCCCCCCCCTCCGCTCGTCAATTTGGTGGACTCCCTCCCCTCCCCTGGTTGTCAATTTGGTGGACCCCCTGGTGCAACTTTTTTTCACAGTTGCCTCCCCACCTCCCAAGGTTGCAAGTTTCCAATGGACCTCTTTCTCCTTTGGGGGCACTACATAAGTACAGAGGTGGGTGTGTGCCGCCCATGTCATAGATGACATACGGAGAGCGACAGAAAAGTACCAGATTTTTCATTCCATGCAGAAAGACATTTTTGGTAACAGAAGGGCATAGTAAGGGCATAGATGTTAATTATTTGAACACTTTCGATATCCACTGGAATATATAGTCAAGAGCTGAAATTGTGTTTGAACACTTTTGATATCAAGTGGAATAAATAATCAGGCTGCAATAATTTTAAAAAAAACAAAATAAACACCTCGGTCTCGGAAGTACAAGAAGCTGGGTCCACCAGGTACATGTTCCCCCGGAATAAAACCAGGCTGTAGGCTACTCTGATCATTGCATTATTTTGCCAAGCAACCATTTTGCTAAGAGCAGCTCCTCGGTGGAATCGAGTTTAAGCCAGTTTGCCGCCATCGCTGCCAAGCGCAACAACTGCCGATCACCAATCGAACGCCTCCGTTTTCCGTAAATTGTGCGTAGTCATGAATATTCATTTTCACAATTTTTACAGCTAAAATAGTGCTGACCGTGAATGTGTCGTCTGACATTGTGTGTACCAGCTCTTCAAGCAAGCTATGCATTATCAACTTTTCTTCAAGTTCTACAATATGGCAGCCCTGCCCAACTTTTGATGATCGCAGCCCCGCTTTCCGACACCATTTTGGCAACAAAAAACCCTCACAACCGCAAGAGAAGTTTATGGAATATGAGTGACAGGATAAGAAAGAGCAAGTGAGGGTACCAACTTAGAGGTAAAGGAGTGTCAGGAGAGGAGAAGGGCATAGATAATAAGATAAGAATATAAGGAGATGTCATAGTGCCAGGTTAAAAAAAGAGGGAGAGTGAGAATAAGTGACCGGGGAGGAGAACGGGTGGCGGGGAGTGCCAGGAGACGGACGGAAGGCGCAATTAGGAGGGGTGTGTTATGCGATGGGAGTAAATAAAGCTGTCAAGGTAAGATGGTAAGGGTGTGAGGAGGAGAGGCCAGCAAAGAAGAAGTGGGAGTGGATGCGGATGAAGCTGCCAGCAGAGAAGAGAAAGAGAGGGTTGAGTTTCAGAAGAGAAAGAGGGGCGGCTGGGAGTGCGGGGATACAGAGGCGGAACGCCTGAGAGTGACTTGCTATCATTAAGGGAAAAAGATAAGACTGAGGGTGCTGAGGGTACCAGGTCAAAAGAAAGACGGCATAAAGTATGAAGTAGAGTTCCTGAACAGACGGTGTATGAGATAAGATTCACGAGAGGAAGAGGAAGAGCGAGTGGGAAATTTGCGTTTAAACATATTTTATTCGCGCAATTGGAACGCAGGCCTTGCCTGTACAAATATCATTTGCTGTGGAGAAGTAAAAGAAAAACGAGAAGCGAGTGTTTCCCAAAGGAAACATGCAGGCGCAAGGAGAAGCGTAGGGTGTTGGAGTTCGAAGAAAGAAAGATAATAGGTAGATGGAGTCCCAGGAGAGTATGGGGAGGGCCGACTGTGACGAAGTGCCCCCCACCCCCCCCAAGTCTAGATTATATAAGGTTTCACTAACTTCATGGACTGACGTCGCGCAATTTAGTGCATCGTGTGGTGTGATCCGGTCGACACGACACGACACGTCGACACAACATAATGTCGGGTTCCTAATATCGGCGGCTGCTGCTCTTCCAGGAAAGAAGTCTTTGTAAGAAAGTGTTGTTAACTTTATTATTTTACTTTACCATTGCTTCTTATTTATTTTTTAAGTTTTCAAAAACGTAAAAAATCTGGCCAAAGCTATATATTCACAATTAACCTGCGCCCAACAATTACGTAGACAAAATAACTGGATATCAATCTTTGCCAACATAGCTATATATTCACAATTAACCTTCTTCCAACAATTACGTACACAAAATAACTGGAATTCAATCTTTGCCAACATAGCAAGAGGGAACCCGACGTTTATTTTATACGGAGACCTGTATATGGGGCCTGCACAACAGTTGCGCGTGAGCTATTTGGCATTGAACCTGACGCGTACCGTAAATTCGTCCGGATGACCAAGGACACTTTCACCGGCAGTAAGAGTAGCCCGCAGAGATACGTGGATGCGAAAAGGTATCAGTCCAGAGGAACATCTGATGGTACCTGATCACGGGGGGGGGGGGGGCTGGGGGGGGGTTCCCTGGGTGCCTCGTGATGCCTGAGAGGGCGGACGACGCCGCGTTCATAGAGCGGATTAGCAGGGAAAAACGAATAACCCTATTGACCGCCGGGAAGCCTCCCAAACCCAGTCTTGTATTACTTAGGACCCCCCACCCCCACCTCGGGTACCTCATGAACGGACGGTTTGGTTGATCGAGGTGATAAATGCGCCACTCTGATAAATGCGCGGGCTTCAGAATGTAACTTAATGCACATATATCATTAGCATTATTTTAAGAATATATCTTAACGATACGATTGAGTTGAAGCATCCATGGGTTGCAATGTTTCATCCGTTCTATTTTGCTGGGATGTCCTACCAACATCTTAAAACCCACCACAATATTGGGAAGAGTACCTTAAGTGGCATCACATAGGTCTACTATTGCTATTTACGATGCACTTGGATGAGTTTCTATTAGTATGTAAATATTACATTGTGAATTAAGCACGACACGTGCCATTGGGTTTAGATGTTTTATTGGCATCAACTTGTATTGTAAGAAGCACAAACATCCACACCTTTCGTATAGCGAGACAATTTTTTAATACTCTTCTCGCTCTTGTCTCTTCAAACACTTGCATGATGGCCAGTCGCGCATGCTCCTTGTTCTCCTCCATAGCCAGGGACTTCAGCTCTTGGGTCACAAAGACACCAGAGGCATCATCAGCGGTCACACTACTGGTCCGGGACATCGCTCGGGCGTCCAGTGATGACTTGACACTATCCATGATGGCGACGCATCGATACGTAGCCCCTGAGGTATGGCAGGCCGACAGGCCCACAAAGACAAGAGCTTTCCTCGGATGTCCAAAGCTTTCCTAGGAAGCAACACATTTCGTTCCTAGGAATTGACCAATCACAGGCCGTATATTCTTGTCCTTGGAAAGGAATGGACCAATCACAGGCCGTATATTCGTTCCTAGGAAAGCAATTTTCTCCCTATGAAAGGAATGGACCAATCACAGGCCGTACATTGTTTCTTAGGAAATGAATTGACCAATCACAGGCCGTATATCCATTCCGAGGAAAGCAATTTTATGCCTAAGAAAGGAATGGACCAATCACCGGCCGTACATTGTTTCATAGGAAAGGAATTGACCAATCACATGCAGTACATTCGTTCCTAGGAAAGCAGTTTTATCCGTAGGAAAGAATGGACCAATCACAGGCCGTACATTGTTTCCTAGGAAAGGAATTGACCAATCACATGCCGTACATTCGTTCCTAGGAAAGCAGTTTTATCCGTAGGAAAGGAATGGACCAATCACATGCCGTACATTGTTTCTTAGGAAAGAAATTGACCAATCACAGGCCGTATATTCGTTCCTAGGAAAGGAATTTTATCCCTATGAAAGGAATCGACCAATCACAGGCCGTACATTATTTCCTAGGAAAGAAATTGACCAATCACAGGCCGTATATTCGTTCCTAGGAAAGCAATCTTATGTCTAGGAAAGGAACGGACCAATGACAGGCCGTACATTGTTTCCTAGGAAAGGAATTGACCAATCACAGGCCGTTTATTCGTTTCTAGGAAAGCAATTTTATCCGTAGGAAAGAATGGACTAATCACAGGACGTACATTGTTTTCTACACACGAAAAGTGCCACGTTCTTTCCTCACGTTCCTATGATTGGTTTATTCCTTTTATATGAGAGGAATTCAAGTGCAATGTGTTCCAGATAACAATATACGGCCTGTGATTGGTCGATTCTTTTCCTATCAAAGGAATTGCTTTCCTAGGAATGAATATACGTTCTGTGGTTGGTCCGAATATACGGTCTATGATTGGTCCATTCATTTCCTATGAGAAGACGCGACGAACAATCTTCTTCTTTGCAGTTCGAGTTGACTTAAAGACAACCTGCACTTAATTCAACGGCGCTCCCTGGCGAAAACATGGGAACTAGCGTAAGCTGGAACCGCCGCTCGTACTCATATATAAGTATTGCGGAGTGAGCGAAGTTAGCGCCGCGAAACCAGGCTAGAACTAGCGTTGCAATGCCTCTCGGCGTTGTTCTCCCCATGTCACGTCTGCGTGAATCTGCGTGACTAGTATTGAATTTCATGCGTGTCAGCATATCAAAATCTGGCCAATGGACGCAAAAAGTAGATACGGAGAGATAGTGTGGCTAGAAGCAACCTGAAACGTTTTGTGAGCGCGCGGGAGAATCCAGTGCAGTGGGTACGTAGCTACGAATTCCATGGCCATAGCACTGTCATTGATTATCTGATAGCGATATACATCGTAGACACAATGCGGATGGATTTGTTCAATAGAACAGATCCCTGGAATAATCTGCTTGATCTCGTAATGCCCTGGCTACATCTCGTAATGCCCTGGATCCATCTCGTAATGCCCCGGATCCATCTCGTAATGCCCTGGATACATATCGTAATGCCCTGGCTACATCTCGTAATGCCCTGGATCCATCTCGTAATGCCCTGGCTACATATCGTAATGCCCTGGCTACATATCGTAATGCCCTGGATCCATCTCGTAATGCCCTGGCTACATATCGTAATGCCCTGGCTACATATCGTAATGCCCTGGCTACATCTCGTAATGTCCAGGCTATATCTCGTAATGCCGTGGATGCATCTCGTAATGCCCTGGATACATCTCGTAATGCCCTGGACACATCTCGTAATGCCCTGGATACATATCGTAATGCCCTGGATCCATCTCATAATGCCCAGGATCCAACTAGTAATGCCATGGATACATCTTGTAATGCCATGGATCCATCTCATAATGCCCTGGATACATCTCGTAATGCCCTGGATACATCTCGTAATGCCCCGGATCCATCTCGTAATGCCCTGGATACATCTCGTAATGCCGTAGATCCATCTCGTAATGCACTGGATACATCTCGTAATGCCCTGAACACATCTCGTAATGCCCTGGATACATCTCGTAATGCCCTGGACACATCTCGTAATGCCCTGGATACATATCGTAATGCCCTGGATCCATCTCATAATTCCCCGGATACATCTCGTAATGCCCTGGATACATCTTGTAATGCCATGGATACATCTCATAATGCCATGGATCCATCTCGTAATGCCCTGGATACATCTCGTAATGCCCTGGATACATCTCGTAATGCCCCGGATCCATCTCGTAATGCCCTGGATACATCTCGTAATGCCATGGATACATCTCGTAATGCCCTGGATACATCTCGTAATGCCGCAGATCCATCTCGTAATGCCCTGGATACATATCGTAATGCCATGGATCCATCTCGTAATGCCCTGGATACATCTCGTAATGCCCCGGATCCATCTCGTAATGCCCTGGATACATCTCGTAATGCCATGGATACATCTCGTAATGCCCTGGATAATCTCGTAATGCCGCAGATCCATCTCGTAATGCCCTGGATACATCTCGTAATGCCCTGGATACATCTCGTAATGCCCTGGATACATCTCGTAATGCCCTGGATACATCTCGTAATGCCCTGGATACATCTCGTAATGCCCCGGATCCATCTCGTAATGCACTGGATACATCTCGTAATGCCCTGAACACATCTCGTAATGCCCTGGATACATCTCGTAATGCCCTGGACACATCTCGTAATGCCCTGGATACATATCGTAATGCCCTGGATCCATCTCTTAATGCCCCGGATACATCTCGTAATGCCCTGGATACATCTCGTAATGCCCTGGACACATCTCATAATGCCATGGATCCATCTCGTAATGCCCTGGATACATCTCGTAATGCCCTGGATACATCTCGTAATGCCCTGGACACATCTCATAATGCCATGGATACATATCGTAATGCCCTGGACACATCTCGTTATGCCCTGGATACATCTCGTAATGCCCCGGATCCATCTCGTAATGCCCAGCATACATCTCGTAATGCCCTGGATCCATCTCATAATGCCCCGGATACATCTCATAATGCCCTGGATACATCTTGTAATGCCATGGATACATCTCATAATGCCATGGATCCATCTCGTAATGCCCTGGATCCATCTCATAATGCCCCGGATACATCTCGTAATGCCCCGGATCCATCTCGTAATGCCCTGGATACATCTCGTAATGCCGTAGATCCATCTCGTAATGCCATGGATCCATCTCGTAATGCCCTGGATACATCTCGTAATGCCATGGATCCATCTCGTAATGTTCTGGATACATCTCGTAATGCCCTGGATACATCTCGTAATGCCATGGATCCATCTCGTAATGCCCTGGATACATCTCGTAATGCCATGGATCCATCTCGTAATGCCCTGGATACATCTCGTAATGCCCTGGATACATCTCGTAATGTTCTGGATACATCTCGTAATGCCCTGGATACATCTCGTAATGCCCTGGATACATCTCGTAATGCCCTGGATACATCTCGTAATGCCCCGGATCTATCTCGTAATGCACTGGATACATCTCGTAATGCCCTGAACACATCTCGTAATGCCCTGGATACATCTCGTAATGCCCTGGACACATCTCCTAATGCCCTGGATACATATCGTAATGCCCTGGATCCATCTCATAATGCCCCGGATACATCTCGTAATGCCCTGGATACATCTCGTAATGCCCTGGACACATCTCATAATGCCATGGATCCATCTCGTAATGCCCTGGATACATCTCGTAATGCCCTGGATACATCTCGTAATGCCCTGGACACATCTCATAATGCCATGGATACATATCGTAATGCCCTGGATCCATCTCGTAATGCACTGGATACATCTCGTAATGCCCTGGACACATCTCGTAATGCCATGGATCCATCTCGTAATGCCATGGATCCATCTCGTAATGCCCAGCATACATCTCGTAATGCCCTGGATACATCTCGTAATGCCCTGGACACATCTCGTAATGCCATGGATCCATCTCGTAATGCACTGGATACATCTCGTAATGCCCTGGACACATCTCGTAATGACCTGGACACATCTCGTAATGACCTGAACACATCTCGTAATGCCATGGATCCATCTCGTTATGCCCTGGATACATCTCGTAATGCCCTGGACACATCTCGTAATGCCCTGGACACATCTCATAATGCCCCGGATCCAACTCGAAATGCCCTGGATACACCTCGCAATGCCCTGGATACATCTCGTAATGCCCTGGACACATCTCATAATGCCCCGGATCCAACTCGAAATGCCCTGGATACATCTCGTAATGCCCTGGATACATCTCGTAATGCCCTGGGTACATCTCGTAATGCCCTGGATACATCTCGTAATGTTCTGGATACATCTCGTAATGCCCTGGATACATCTCGTAATGCCCTGGGTACATCTCGTAATGCCCTGGATACATCTCGTAATGTTCTGGATACATCTCGTAATGCCCTGCACACATCTCGTAATGCCATGGATCCATCTCGTAATGCCCTGGACACATCTCGTAATGCCCTGGATACATCTCTTAATGCCCAGGATACATCTCGTAATGCCCCGGATACATCTCGTAATGCCTTGGACACATCTCGTAATGCCCTGGATACATATCGTAATGCTCTGGATCCATCTCATAATGCCCCGCATCCAACTAGTAATGCCCTTGCTACATCTCGTAATGCCCTGGATCCATCTCGTAATGCCCTGGATACATCTCGTAATGCCCTGGACACATCTCGTAATGGCCTGGATCCATCTCGTAATGCCCTGGATACATCTCGTAATGCCCTGGATACATCTCGTAATGCCCTGGATCCATCTCGTAATGCCCTGGACACATCTCGTAATGCCATGGATCCATCTCGTAATGCCATGGATCCATCTCGTAATGCACTGGATACATCTCGTAATGCCCTGGACACATCTCGTAATGCCCTGGACACATCTCGTAATGCCATGGATACATCTCGTAATGCCCTGGATACATCTCGTAATGCCCTGGATACATCTCGTAGTGCATTGGATACATCTCGTAATTCCCTGGATACATCTCGTAATGCCCTGGATACATCTCGTAATGCCCTGGACACATCTCGTAATGCCCTGGACTCATCTCATAATGCCCCGGATCCAACTCGTAATGCCCTGGACACATCTCGTAATGCCCTGGATACATCTCGTAATGCCCGGGACACATCTCGTAATGCCCTGGGTACATCTCTTAATGCCCAGGATACATCTCGTAATGCCCTGCACACATCTCGTAATGCCCTGGACACATCTCGTAATGCCCTGGACTCATCTCATAATGCCCCGGATCCAACTCGTAATGCCCTGGACACATCTCGTAATGCCCTGGATCCATCTCATAATGCCCTGGATACATCTCTTAATGCCCAGGATACATCTCGTAATGCCCTGGATACATCTCGTAATGCTCTTGATACATCTCGTAATGCCCTGCACACATCTCGTAATGCCCTGGACACATCTCGTAATGCCCTGGATACATCTCTTAATGCCCAGGATACATCTCGTAATGCCCCGGATACATCTCGTAATGCCTTGGACACATCTCGTAATGCCCTGGATACATATCGTAATGCTCTGGATCCATCTCATAATGCCCCGCATCCAACTAGTAATGCCCTTGCTACATCTCGTAATGCCCTGGATCCATCTCGTAATGCCCTGGATACATCTCGTAATGCCCTGGACACATCTCGTAATGGCCTGGATCCATCTCGTAATGCCCTGGATACATCTCGTAATGCCCTGGATACATCTCGTAATGCCCTGGATCCATCTCGTAATGCCCTGGACACATCTCGTAATGCCATGGATCCATCTCGTAATGCCATGGATCCATCTCGTAATGCACTGGATACATCTCGTAATGCCCTGGACACATCTCGTAATGCCATGGACACATCTCGTAATGCCATGGATACATCTCGTAATGCCCTGGATACATCTCGTAATGCCCTGGATACATCTCGTAGTGCATTGGATACATCTCGTAATGCCCTGGATACATCTCGTAATGCCCTGGATACATCTCGTAATGCCCTGGACACATCTCGTAATGCCCTGGACTCATCTCATAATGCCCCGGATCCAACTCGTAATGCCCTGGACACATCTCGTAATGCCCTGGATACATCTCGTAATGCCCGGGACACATCTCGTAATGCCCTGGGTACATCTCTTAATGCCCAGGATACATCTCGTAATGCCCTGCACACATCTCGTAATGCCCTGGACACATCTCGTAATGCCCTGGACTCATCTCATAATGCCCCGGATCCAACTCGTAATGCCCTGGACACATCTTGTAATGCCCTGGATCCATCTCATAATGCCCTGGATACATCTCTTAATGCCCAGGATACATCTCGTAATGCCCTGGATACATCTCGTAATGCTCTTGATACATCTCGTAATGCCCTGCACACATCTCGTAATGTCACGGATCCATCTCGTAATGCCCTGGACACATCTCGTAATGCCCTGGATATATCTCGTAATGCCCTGGATCCATCTCGTAATGCCCTGGGTACATCTCGTAATGCCCTGGATACATCTCGTAATGCCCTGAATACATACCGTAATGCCCTGGATACATCTCGTAATGCCCTGGATACATCTCGTAATGCCCTGGATACATCTCGTAATGCCCTGGATACATCTCGTAATGCTCTGGCTACATCTCATAATGCCTTGGATACATCTCGTAATGCCCTGGATACATCTCGTAATGCCCTGGATACATCTCGTAATGCCCTGGATACATCTCGTAATGTTCTGGATACATCTCGTAATGCCCTGGATACATCTCGTAGTGCCATGGATACATCTCGTAATGCCCTGTATACATCACGTAATGCCATGGATACAAAATGCATCTGGTAATGAGGTGACGAGTGGAGTCGACACCTAGTCTCTGGGGTACGGGCGCCGCTCCATGGGGTGACGATTGGGGTCGACACGTGGTTTGTGGGGTACAGGAGGGACGCATAGAGGTAGTGAAGACAGAAGGAAAGATAAACAGCGAGAGAGTGTGAGAAAGGGAGGAGAGAGAACGCTTGTCCGCCCCGGGTTATAGTGCGTTACAACGGCTGTACGTGGAAGTAACAACACACACCCCGGGTTATAGTGCGTTACAACGGCTGTACGTGGAAGTAACTACACACACCCTGGGTTATAGTCCGTTACAACGGCTGTACGTGGAAGTAACAACACACACCCTGGGTTATAGTCCGTTACAACGGCTGTACGTGGAAGTAACAACACACACCCTGGGTTATAGTCCGTTACAACGGCTGTACGTGGAAGTAACAACACACACCCTGGGTTATAGTCCGTTACAACGGCTGTACGTGGAAGTAACAACACACACCCCGGGTTATAGTGCGTTACAACGGCTGTAGGTGGAAGTAACAACACACACCCTGGGTTATAGTCCGTTACAACGGTTGTACGTGGAAGTAACAACACACACCCTGGGTTATAGTCCGTTACAACGGCTGTACGTGGAAGTAACAACACACACCCCGGGTTATAGTGCGTTACAACGGCTGTACGTGGAAGTAACAACACACACCCTGGGTTATAGTCCGTTACAACGGCTGTACGTGGAAGTAACAAGCAGAAAGCACATGCACACAATTATGCAGCTTACGTGTTAGCGGCTCAATCGAGAATATGTCCTGGGCCTACACTGTCGGCGGTTGGAGACGCCCTGCCCCCCACCCCCCCCCCCCCCCGCCCCACTGGGCATATACCGGGCCTTTACTATCCTGTAGTACTGGGCATGTACCGGGCCTTTACTATCCTGTAGTACTGGGCATGTACCGGACCTTTACTATCCTGTAGCACTATGCATGTACCGAGCCTTTACTATCCTGTAGTACTGGGCCTGTACCGGACCTTTACTATCCTGTAGTACTGGGCATATACCGGGCCTTTACTATCCTGTAGTACTGGGCCTGTACCGGGCCTTTACTATCCTGTAGTACTACGCATGTACCGGGCTTTACTATCCTGTAGTACTGGGCCTGTACCGGGCCTTTACTATCCTGTAGTACTGGGCCTGTACCGGGCCTTTACTATCCTGCAGCACTGGGCATGTACCAAACCTTTACTATCCTGTAGTACTGGGCATGTACCAAACCTTTACTATCCTGTAGTACTCGGCCTGTACCGGACCTTTACTATCCTGTAGTACTGGGCATATACCGGGCCTTTACTATCCTGTAGTACTGGGCATGTACCGGGCTTTACTATCCTGGAGTACTGGGCATGTACCGGGCCTTTACTATCCTGTAGTACTGGGCATGTACCTGGCCTTTACTATCCTGTAGTACTACGCATGTACCGGGCCTTTACTATCCTGTAGTACTGGCCCTGTACCGGGCCTTTACTATCCTGTAGTACTGGGCATGTACCGGGCCTTTACTATCCTGTAGTACTGGGCCTGTACCGGGCCTTTGCTATTCTGTAGTACTGGGCCTGTACCGGGCCTTTACTACCCTGTAGTACTGGGCCTGTACCGGGCCTTTACTACCCTGTAGCACTGGACGTGTAGCGACGAGCCAGTAGATAAGTGTACCGTAATGTTAATAACAGAGTATGGGAAAACGGTATAAACACTGCTGCCGGTACCGCCAGTATCAGCCGCAAAATTGCCGGTATCGGGCCATTACTGTCATGTCTGTTGGGATGGCATGGCAGACAACCGTGTTAATAGGCAGTCTTGATGGATGGCGATATTGATGGAGTCAAGAGAAGGCAAGGTTGACAGCAATATTGACGGAGTAAACATAATGCATGGTAGGCAGCCGTATTGATGGAGTCAACAAAAGTTATGGTAGACAACCGTATTGATGGAGTCAACATAAGGCATGGTAGACAGCCGTATTGATGGAGTCAACATAAGGCATGGTAGACAGCTGTATTGATGGAGTCAACATAAGGCATGGTAGACAGCTGTATTGATGGAGTCAACATAAGGCATGATAGACAGCCGTATTGATGGAGTCAAGGGAAGGCATGGTAGACAGCCGTATTTATGTAGCCGACAGAAGCGATGGCTGACAGCTGTATTGAGTTAACTTAATATCCTTCAAACTATTTTTACGATTAGCCATCTTGGTAAGAAACTCTTGTACGGTAAGCAGGGCTTTTGTTTAGCTTTTCTAATTTTACTCAGTCAATACATGACATCTGAAAACACCAACTAATTTGTCTTATGTGGGTTTATTACAGAATATATACAATATCTTTGTGACAGGTCTCTCTAGAAGGTATGGTAACCACTCTGTGTCTGGCTTACAGGGCTTGGGATATATACGGCGATACATATATATATGGAACATGGATGTGATAACATTATCAAGGCAGCCACCGGTATTGAGAGGAGGTATCGGGTGACCATGTTAAAGTTGATACCAATAATCTGGCCACCTAGCGAGTGTCGTGACGTTACCATCATAACGTACCCGTCAAACCACGCACGTACTCACGTCACATACTTTACCATTGTCATGAAGGAGGCTGTGGACTTACGTGACCTACACATCACTCTACACGTGCGAGGTCATTGCGACACGGATCAGACATTGAGAACAACAAGTTCTTATTATAAACAGCCGTGTTTCTGTTGAGGTCACACCCAACGCTCATGAACTTATTAACACACCGACGAGTGATATCACACACGTGGCATCACACGCGTGGCATCAAGCACGTGGTATCATACGTGGCATCACACACGTGACATCACACAAGTGGCATCACACACGTGGCATCACCTCTGGCGGGCGCTAGCCGTTGATGTAATTATGTGTGCCGTCATGGTCGAGGTCACTGGCCGCTGGGAGTCTCAAGACGTCGTATTCCGCCCGTCTGGAGGACAGATGATGTACACACATTTAAACATGAGGGATTTAGTATATTGTTCTATAAGAGTCGATAGCCACAAGAGTTTTATGATAAATGTGGTATACAAGGTATATACAAGGGGGATTAGTGGGTGGGATGGGAGCGTGCAGACGGCGACCACAACCTGACGCCCGGGAGCCGTCCGGCAGTCGTTAGCAAGGGGGTCACTTCACACAGGGTGGTCACTTCACACAGGGTGGTCACTTCATACAGGAGGGTCACTTCATACAGCGGGGTCACTTCACACAGGGTGGTCACTTCACACAGGGTGGTCACTTCATACAGGAGGGTCACTTCACACAGGGGGGTCACTTTGCACATGGGGTCAATTGATACAGAGGGGTCACTTCACACAGAAGGGTCACTGCACAGAGGGGAGGTCACTTCACACAGGGGGGCACTTCACACACGGAGGTCACTTCACACTGGGAGGTCCCTTTACAAAGGGAGGGAACTTGACACTGGAAGGGCACTTCACAAATGGGGTCACTTCACAAAGGGAGGGGGCCGGCGCGATAGCTCAGTGGGCTAGAGCGCTCGCATTGAGTGCTCTGGTCACCTGAGAGCCTAACGGCACGTGGATCGATGGTTCGAGCCCTGCTGTGGCCATGTCTGTGTTGTCGCAGGATAAAGATCCCATTTCTTTCTTCGTAAAGAGTAGGGGGTTACTCCCGGAGACATGGCTTCACTCTCACTCTCATTTTCTTCTCCCATTGACGGGATATGATCAAAAGTGGTTAAAGCGTCCTGAATAATCAACCCACCACAAAGAGAGGTAATTTCACACGGGGGGCGGGGGTCACTTCACAAATCGAGGTCACTTCACAAGAGGGTCACTTCACACAGTCACACAGGGGAGTCACGTCGCACAGGGGGTCACTTCACACAGGGGGTCACTTCACACAGGGGGGTCCCTTCACCCAGGGGGTCACTTCACACAGGGGGTCACTTCACACAGGGGGGTCCCTTCACCCAGGGAGTCACGTCACACAGGGGGGTCACTTCACACAGGGGGACACTTCACACAGGGGAGTCACTTCACACAGGGGGGTTACTTCGCACAAGGGGGCCACTTCACACAGGGGGTCACTTCACACAATGGGGACACTTCACACAGGAGGGTCACGTCACACAGGGGGTGACTTCACACAGGGGGTCACTTCACAAATGAGGGTCACATAACCCAGGGGGGTCACTTCACGCAGGGGGGACACTTCACACAGGGGGTCACTTCACAAAGGGGGTCACTTCACACAGAGGGGGGAGATACGTCACACAAGGGGGTCACTTTACACAGGGGGTCACTTCACGCAGGGGGTCACTTCGCACAGGGGGGTCACTTCACACAAGGCGGTCATTTTACACAGGGGGTCACTTCACACAGGGGGTCACTTCACACAAGGCGGTCATTTTACACAGGGGGTCACTTCACACAGGGGGTCACTTCACACAGGGGGTCACTTTACACAGGGGGGGTCACTTCACAAAGGGAGGTCACTTCACACAAGGGAGTCACTTCACTCAGGGGGGTCACTTTACACAGGGGTGTCACCTCACACAAGGGGGGGGGGTCACTTCACAAAGGGAGGTCACTTCACACAGAGGGGTCGCTTCACACAGTGGGGTTAGTTCACACAGGACGGTCACTTCACAAAGGGAGGTCACTTCACCCTCGGGGTCACTTCACACAGGGGGTTCACATCACACAGAGATGTCACTTCACTAACGGGGGGACTTCACGTTATTCTCACCAATGAGAAATATTTAGTTGGTTTGCTACCGATTGTTTCTCTCCGCGAGTCATTATGTCAATAATAACCAGAGACCGATAGTCATCCTTACCTGGGTGGATCACGGATGGGGCCTGAAAAAGTAATAACAACGTAATAATATATCTGTGACTTCCATCGAAATGCACGAGAAACACAAAACATGATACAACACCATCATATATAAGGACGCTTTACGAATAAGAGAACATGGTATTTATCAGTCAACTTTCGGGGATTGCCGTAAGCCATGTCATCATGATCTGTGGAAGTCAACCACAGTAACTATGGAAAGCGGAAAATCTATATATATACAGACATTTTATCGCACATCACCAACACGCCCACAGCCGAGAGAAGGGACGGCGGGTCCGATTGGACAGATATATGGATACTCAGAGCTGTGATTGAACAATCCATTTGATCTAATAACCGAAACAGCCGATCACAACCAACCAGTTGGCCACACCGATCCCCAACAATAAAACAGCTTATATAGTAACCTTTAGACTTCCTAAATGCCTGGATCAAACGTTACTTTTTCTGGCGGGCTTTGTGTGCCTGATCCCAGTACTCCCATATAAACGCCGTTCTGTCCTGTCCTGATATTCTACATGTGGCATGTGATCTCTTTACGGTCATTCTTACCCAGCTCAGCGTACGGGTCAGACCCGGGTTGGGTGACTGGGGTGGTCCCCCCAGCCTCCCCCGCTCCTTCGCTCTCTTCGCTCACATTGACGTAGGAGTCAGACCCGGGTTGGGTGACTGGGGTGGCACCCCCAGCCCCCCTCGCACCCCCGCTCACATTGACGTAGGTGGCAATGTTCTGGTAGGACGGTGATCTGGAATAGGGAGGACACAGCTATCACTCCCATTAACAGTCACCAGGCCACACACATTAACTTATAGTTAAAAAGTATATTCTAACTTGGCTACCAAAAGTAGGTTATGTCAACCATGTTAAGGTCATTCATACTTGGCAGGTCACGCGCAGATAAATCCCGGTCATCTCAGAGTGTTTGCTTTTAGTGATCAATGTGAACTACAGGATTTGTCGAAACTCACGTCACGTCCTGTTCCACGGAGGCAGAATCTGCGTCTGCAATAAAACTGACTTACAATTCTAACCTCATTTAACCACATTACCAGTCGCTATACAGTTAATATAAGATACGATTACAATGTAACTATTGTCAAACAATTCCACATCACACAAACCTTTGTTTTTCCCTTCGCCATGTTTCCTCCAGTAAAGAATGGCGAGAACCACGTTTCCTGGCAACAAGAGAACGCAGACGACAATTATTCCCGCCAAGCCGCCGGTCGACAGGAAGAAGCCGTCTGAAAGGAAATAACGAGACTGAACGGTGAGGCAGAAGGCGTCTGCAAGGCAACATCGAGACTGAACGGTGAGGCAAAAGGCGTCTGCAAGGCAACAGCGAGACTGAAAGGTGAGGCAGAAGGTGTCTGCAAGGCAACAGCGAGACTGAACGGTGAGGCAAACGACGTCTGCAAGGCAACAGCGAGACCGAACGGGGGCGCAGAAGGCGTCTGCAGGGCAACAACGAGACTAAACGATGAGGCAGAAGGCGTCTGCAGGGAGACAGCGAGACTGAACGGTAAGGCAAAAGGCGTCTGCAAGGCAACAGCGAGACTGAACGGTGAGGCAGAAGGCGTCTGCAAGGCAACAGCGAGACTGAACGGTGAGGCAGAAGCCGTCTGCAAGGCAACAGCGAGACTGAACGGTGAGGCAGAAGGCGTCGGCAAGGCAACATCGAAATTGAACAGTGAGGCAGAAACCGTCTGCAAGGCAACAGCGAGATTGAACGGTGAGGCAGAAGGCGTCCGCAAGGCAACAGCGAGACTGAACGGTGAGGCAGAAGGCGTCTGCAAGGCAACAGCGAGACCGAACGGTGAGGCAGAAGGCGTCCGCAAGGCAACAGCGAGACTGAACGATGAGGCAGAAGGCGTCTGCAAGACAACAGCAAGATTGAACGATGAGGCAGAAGGCGTCGGCAAGGCAACAGCGAGACTGAACGGTGAGGGAGAAGGCGTCGGCAAGGCAACAGCGAGACTGAACGGTGAGGGAGAAGATGTCTGCAAGGCAACAACGAGATTGAACGGTGAGGCAGAAGCCGTCTGCAAGGCAACAGCGAGACTGAACGATGAGGCAGAATGTGCCTGCAAGGCAACAGCGAGACTGTGGACCTAATCTTTCTATATTTAATAAATACTTCACTATTTAAAAAGAAATATAGTATGGGAGATAATCACACTATTTAGCAGAACATACCTTACGTCATGGATCCCTTCAGTGTTAACATTAAACAATTCGTGAATTGAAATTACACACTCTTCTTCCTATTCTATTCTATTCATTTATATTCCCTGACTAATTTGTATGCAGTTATTAAAAGTAAAAACACTGAAGACTCGGCTTCTTCCTCGACCAGCGCACATGATATCCGGCCATAGCTCACGCCTAACGTTCCTCGACCAGCGCACATGATATCCGGCCCAAACTTCACGTTAACGTTTTATCGTTCTTTGATTCACTTCCTAGTTTAAGTCACACAGCGCTTTGAAGCGGACATGTCCTAACACTGGCATCGTGACTGGGTTGAGCTATACTGGTACCCGCTTATCAACCGACTTAGGAAGGCTCCGCTCTGAGGACCCGATCTGGGTCAACCCACTTTAAAGCGGACTGCAAGTTAGATGGTCCATCCAGGCCTAGTGACAGTTTGCTACAGTAAGGGAGTTTACTAATAGCAGAGAATATTGGAATAATCAGCAACAGTGATAGAATCAGGTATAAAATTTGATTCTGGTACAATAATATTATGCTGAGTCTGGTATAATAATAGTCTGTAGTCTGTTGTAGAAAAGGACGTTGGTATAATCAGAGGGACATTTTTTGAAAGTGATACAATCAAACTTATTGAAAATAAAACTTCCCAGCCCTCACTAATTCATTCATTCGATGGCTTAAACCCTACGCCAGTCAAAGAACATGACCGCACCGCCCTGTCCTAGTCTAGTTAGCTATGACATGTACCTCCTTCACGGCTGTGACAGCACAATGGGGTGATACAGAGGCCAGGCGCAGCGGGGACGTCATGACTGACGACTGACAACTGATGACGTCACACACACGCGATGACGGGCGTGACAAACATGACATGGCGGATACAATATGATTAATATTGTCTGATGATTACCTAGAATATCTCTCCTGTATTTATTTCCTCGACTGTTTCCTTGACATCTACAGACCACTGTCTAACAGTGGGCGCACTCCGCTTTGAGATCTCCTACCTACGGGGGGGGGGGCAGATCAATTCTAGCCATAGCTGGCTGCGGAGTAAGGTCACGGTCTGGGCTGGGGGAAGGGCCACTGTTGAGGTCAAGCTAAGGTCAAGGCCAGGACAAAGCGACTGAAACTCACTTGCCATAATGGTCAGTCTCTTTGTGACCGACACCAACCAAGACAGTAGCAGTAGATACATAATTACAAAGACAAACCAGCCTATGTATCAGCAAAACCGTAAACGCAATGTATTAACAAAGAAAACACCTGTTTATCACTTACAATATTATAGCTGAAGATTCTATGGTTAACAGCTAAAAAGCATGTAGCATTATATAAATTCTTTGTTTCAAGGTAATACATTTACAAGCAAACCACAAACACAGTAAACCGAAACAATATTGTACGTATAAAAACTCACAATCATACAAAATATGGAATGCCATTCCTATCAAAACCTAATCTAACATACCACTAATAAAGAAAAATGCAGACCTTAAAGAGTAAGAGAATGAATGAACACACTCATCCCCCGTCCAGTCACCACCAGCCAAAAATATTTTTGAAATATCGGTTCGCCATAGAGCGATAACTATATTTGTTTGTTATATCGGCGTGCTATAGACAAATGACCTGTCCATTGTCACCAGAGCGATATTAAACCGTAGGTTTGAAAGTAGGTGTTGACGGTTTGGCATTCCACTAAATGTTTTACTTGGCATTACATAGCACATAACGGGACAGCTGCAGTAGGGTTCCGCCTGAGGTCTAAACTCTACTGATATAGAACGAACGTTGTTGTATCATTTCAACCCAATCTTATGGTTCTATATTCAATACTTAACTAGCTCAATCTCCTCCCTGGTGGCGCTGTGGCCAGTGCGAGGAGATGGCGGTGTAGGGGAGACTACAGCAGCTATACCGTTAGGTGGCGCCCCCCTCCGAGCGAGAGGGACACTAATGTCATTATTGGCAAAATGGAATAAAAGAAAGTGGTCTCACTTGGCGGTGGCTCAGGGGTGACCTCTGGGGTGGCAGAGGGGGTGGTGGCGGTGGTGGTGGAGGGAGTGGTGGAAGAGGCGATGGTAGTGACTGTAAAACGACAAAGATAGAAACGAGACCGCCATTATTGCGTGGCAAGTCACCAATCATAGCTGACTGCGAGCAGTTCAGCAAATAAGATGGAACATCCCTGCAACGATTATTTATGAAGACAACAGGTATACTGGAGGGTGGGAAGGAGAGAGGTACACCAGTGTGGGAAGGAGAGAGGTACACCAGGGTGGGAAGGGGAGAGGTATACCAGTGTGGGAAGGAGAGAGGCATACCAGTGTGGAAAGGGGAGGGGTATACCAGTGTGGGAAGGAGAGAGGTACACCAGTGTGGGAAGGAGAGAGGTATACCAGTGTGGGAAGGAGAGAGGTACTCCAGTGTGGGAAGGGGAGCGGTATACCAGTGTGGGAAGGAGAGAGGCATACCAGTGTGGAAAGGGTAGGGGTATACCAGTGTGGGAAGGAGAGATGTATACCAGTGTGGGAAGGAGAGATGTATACCAGTGTGGGAAGGAGAGAGGTATACCAGTGTGGGAAGGAGAGAGGTATACAAGTGTGGGAAGGAGAGAGGTATACCAGTGTGGGAAGGAGAGAGGTATACCAGTGTGGGAAGGAGAGAGGTATACCAGTGTGGGAAGGAGAGAGGTATACCAGTGTGGGAAGGAGAGAGGTACACCAGTGTGGAAAGGAGAGAGGCATACCACTGTGGGAAGGAGAGAGGTACACCAGTGTGGGAAGGAGAGGGTTATACCAGTGTGGGAAAGAGAGAGGTATACCACTGTGGGAAGGAGAGAGGTACACCAGTGTGGGAAGGAGAGAGGTATACCAGTGTGGGAAGGGGAGAGGTATACCAGTGTGGGAAAGAGAGAGGTATACCAGTGTGGGAAAGGGAGAGGTATACCAGTGTGGGAAGGAGAGCGGTACACCAGGGTGGGAAGGGGAGAGGTATACCAGTGTGGGAAGGAGAGAGGTATACCAGTGTGGGAAGGAGAGAGGTATACCAGTGTGGGAAGGAGAGAGGTATACCAGTGTGGGAAGGGGAGAGGTATACCAGTGTGGGAAGGAGAGAGGTATACCAGTGTGGGAAGGAGAGAGGTACACCAGTGTGGGAAGGAGAGAGGTATACCAGTGTGGGAAGGGGAGAGGTATACCAGTGTGGGAAGGAGAGAGGTACACCAGGGTGGGAAGGGGAGAGGTATACCAGTGTGGGAAGGGGAGAGGTATACCAGTGTGGGAAGGAGAGAGGTACACCAGGGTGGGAAGGGGAGAGGTACACCAGTGTGGGAAGGAGAGAGGTACACCAGTGTGAGAAATAGAGAGGTACACCAGTGTGGGAAGGAGAGAGGTATACCAATGTGGGATGGAGAGAGGTATACCAGTGTGGGAAGGAGAGAGGTATACCAGTGTTGGGAGAGGTACACCAGTGTGGAAAGGGAAGAGGTATACCAGTGTGGGGAGGAGAGAAGCATACCAGTGTGGGAGGGAGAGAGGTATACCAGTGTGGGGAGGAGAGAGGTATACCAGTGTGGGAAGGAGAGAGGTATACCACTGTGGGAAGGAGAGAGGTATACCAGTGTGGGAAGGAGAGAGGCATACCAATCTGGGAAGGAGATGGGTATACCAGTGTGGGAAGGAGAGAGGTACACCAGTGTGAGAAGGAGAGAGGTACACCAGTGTTGGGAGAGGTACACCAGTCTGGAAAGGGAAGAGGTATACCAGTGTGGGGAGGAGAGAAGTATACCAGTGTGGGAAGGAGAGAGGTATACCACTGTGGGAAGGAGAGAGGTATACCAGTGTGGGAAGGAGAGAGGTATACCAATCTGGGAAGGAGATGGGTATACCAGTGTGGGAAGGAGAGAGGTACACCAGTGTGAGAAGGAGAGAGGTACACCAGTGTTGGGAGAGGTACACCAGTCTGGAAAGGGAAGAGGTATACCATTGTGGGGAGGAGAGAAATATACCAGTGTGGGAAGGAGATAGGTATACCAGTGTGGGAAGGAGAGAGGTATACCAGTGTGGGAAGGAGAGAGGTATACCAGTGTGGGAAGGAGAGAGGTATACCAGTGTGGGAAGGAGAGAGGTATACCAGTGTGGGAAGGAGAGAGGTATACCAGTGTGGGAAGGGGAGAGGTATACCAGTGTGGGAAGGAGAGAGGTACACCAGTGTGGGAAGGAGAGAGGTATATCAGTGTGGGAAGGAGAGAGGTATACCAGTGTGGGAAGGAGAAAGGTATACCAGTGTGGGAAGGAAAGAGGTACACCAGTGTGGGAAGGAGAGAGGTATATCAGTGTGGGAAGGAGAGAGGTACACCAGGGTGGGAAGGGGAGAGGTACACCAGTGTAGGAAGGAGAGAGGTACACCAGTGTGAGAAATAGAGAGGTACACCAGTGTGGGAAGGAGAGAGGTATACCAATGTGGGATGGAGAGAGGTACACCAATCTGGGAAGGAGATAGGTATACCAGTGTGGGAAGGAGAGAGGTACACCAGTGTGAGAAGGAGAGAGGTATACCAGTGTGGGAAGGAGAGAGGTATACCAGTGTTGGGAGAGGTACACCAGTGTGGAAAGGGAAGAGGTATACCAGTGTGGGAAGGAGAGAGGTATACCAGTGTGGGAAGGAGAGAGGTATACCAGTGTGGGAAGGAGAGAGGTATACCAGTGTGGGAAGGAGAGAGGTATACCAGTGTGGGAAGGAGAGAGGTACACCAGTGTGGAAAGGGAAGAGGTATACCAGTGTGGGGAGGAGAGAAGTATACCAGTGTGGGAAGGAGAGAGGTATACCAGTGTGGGAAGGAGAGAGGTATACCAGTGTGGGAAGGAGAGAGGTATACCAGTGTGGGAAGGAGAGAGGTATACCAGTGTGGGAAGGGGAGAGGTATACCAGTGTGGGAAGGAGAGAGGTATACCAGTGTGGGAAGGAGAGAGGTACACCAGTGTGGGAAGGAGAGAGGTATACCAGTGTGGGAAGGGGAGAGGTATACCAGTGTGGGAAGGAGAGAGGTACACCAGGGTGGGAAGGGGAGAGGTATACCAGTGTGGGAAGGGGAGAGGTATACCAGTGTGGGAAGGAGAGAGGTACACCAGGGTGGGAAGGGGAGAGGTACACCAGTGTGGGAAGGAGAGAGGTACACCAGTGTGAGAAATAGAGAGGTACACCAGTGTGGGAAGGAGAGAGGTATACCAATGTGGGATGGAGAGAGGTATACCAGTGTGGGAAGGAGAGAGGTATACCAGTGTTGGGAGAGGTACACCAGTGTGGAAAGGGAAGAGGTATACCAGTGTGGGGAGGAGAGAAGCATACCAGTGTGGGAGGGAGAGAGGTATACCAGTGTGGGGAGGAGAGAGGTATACCAGTGTGGGAAGGAGAGAGGTATACCACTGTGGGAAGGAGAGAGGTATACCAGTGTGGGAAGGAGAGAGGCATACCAATCTGGGAAGGAGATGGGTATACCAGTGTGGGAAGGAGAGAGGTACACCAGTGTGAGAAGGAGAGAGGTACACCAGTGTTGGGAGAGGTACACCAGTCTGGAAAGGGAAGAGGTATACCAGTGTGGGGAGGAGAGAAGTATACCAGTGTGGGAAGGAGAGAGGTATACCACTGTGGGAAGGAGAGAGGTATACCAGTGTGGGAAGGAGAGAGGTATACCAATCTGGGAAGGAGATGGGTATACCAGTGTGGGAAGGAGAGAGGTACACCAGTGTGAGAAGGAGAGAGGTACACCAGTGTTGGGAGAGGTACACCAGTCTGGAAAGGGAAGAGGTATACCAGTGTGGGGAGGAGAGAAATATACCAGTGTGGGAAGGAGATAGGTATACCAGTGTGGGAAGGAGAGAGGTATACCAGTGTGGGAAGGAGAGAGGTATACCAGTGTGGGAAGGAGAGAGGTATACCAGTGTGGGAAGGAGAGAGGTATACCAGTGTGGGAAGGAGAGAGGTATACCAGTGTGGGAAGGGGAGAGGTATACCAGTGTGGGAAGGAGAGAGGTACACCAGTGTGGGAAGGAGAGAGGTATATCAGTGTGGGAAGGAGAGAGGTATACCAGTGTGGGAAGGAGAAAGGTATACCAGTGTGGGAAGGAAAGAGGCACACCAGTGTGGGAAGGAGAGAGGTATATCAGTGTGGGAAGGAGAGAGGTACACCAGGGTGGGAAGGGGAGAGGTACACCAGTGTGGGAAGGAGAGAGGTACACCAGTGTGAGAAATAGAGAGGTACACCAGTGTGGGAAGGAGAGAGGTATACCAATGTGGGATGGAGAGAGGTACACCAATCTGGGAAGGAGATAGGTATACCAGTGTGGGAAGGAGAGAGGTACACCAGTGTGAGAAGGAGAGAGGTATACCAGTGTGGGAAGGAGAGAGGTATACCAGTGTTGGGAGAGGTACACCAGTGTGGAAAGGGAAGAGGTATACCAGTGTGGGAAGGAGAGAGGTATACCAGTGTGGGAAGGAGAGAGGTATACCAGTGTGGGAAGGAGAGAGGTATACCAGTGTGGGAAGGAGAGAGGTATACCAGTGTGGGAAGGAGAGAGGTACACCAGTGTGGAAAGGGAAGAGGTATACCAGTGTGGGGAGGAGAGAAGTATACCAGTGTGGGAAGGAGAGAGGTATACCAGTGTGGGAAGGAGAGAGGTATACCAGTGTGGGAAGGAGAGAGGTATACCAGTGTGGGAAGGAGAGAGGTATACCAGTGTTGGGAGAGGTACACCAGTGTGGAAAGGGAAGAGGTATACCAGTGTGGGAAGGAGAGAGGTATACCAGTGTGGGAAGGAGAGAGGTATACCAGTGTGGGAAGGAGAGAGGTATACCAGTGTGGAAAGGAGAGAGGTATACCAGTGTGGGAAGGAGAGAGGTATACCAGTGTGGAAAGGAGAGAGGTACACCAGTGTGGGAAGGAGAGAGGTATATCAGTGTGGGAAGGAGAGAGGTATACCAGTGTGGGAAGGAGAGAGGTACACCAGTGTGGGAAGGGGAGAGGTATACCAGTGTGGAAAGGAGAGAGGTACACCAGTGTGGGAAGGAGAGAGGTATATCAGTGTGGGAAGGAGAGAGGTATACCAGTGTGGGAAGGAGAAAGGTATACCAGTGTGGGAAGGAGAGAGGTACACCAGTGTGGGAAGGAGAGAGGTATATCAGTGTGGGAAGGAGAGAGGTACACCAGTGTGGGAAGGCGAGGGGTATACCAGTGTGGGAAGGAGAGAGGTATACCAGTGTTGGGAGAGGTACACCAGTGTGGAAAGGGAAGAGGTATACCAGTGTGGGAAGGAGAGAAGTATACCAGTGTGGGAAGGAGAGAGGTATACCAGTGTGGGAAGGAGAGAGGCATACCAGTGTGGGAAGGGGAGAGGTATACCAGTGTGGGAAGGAGAGAGGTACACCAGTGCGGGAAGGAGAGAGGTACACCAGTGTGGGAAGGAGAGAGGTATATCAGTGTGGGAAGGAGAGAGGTACACCAGTGTGGGAAGGCGAGGGGTATACCAGTGTGGGAAGGAGAGAGGTATACCAGTGTTGGGAGAGGTACACCAGTGTGGAAAGGGAAGAGGTATACCAGTGTGGGAAGGAGAGAAGTATACCAGTGTGGGAAGGAGAGAGGTATACCAGTGTGGGAAGGAGAGAGGCATACCAGTGTGGGAAGGGGAGAGGTATACCAGTGTGGGAAGGAGAGAGGTACACCAGTGTAGGGGGGAGAGAGGTATATCAGTGTGGGAAGGAGAGAGGTATACCAGTGTGGGACGGAGAAAGGTATACCAGTGTGGGAAGGAGAGAGGTACACCAGTGTGGGAAGGAGAGAGGTATATCAGTGTGGGAAGGAGAGAGGTATACCAGTGTGGGAAGGAGAAAGGTATACCAGTGTGGGAAGGAGAGAGGTACACCAGTGCGGGAAGGAGAGAGGTACACCAGTGTGGGAAGGAGAGAGGTATACCAGTGTTGGGAGAGGTACACCAGTGTGGAAAGGGAAGAGGTATACCAGTGTGGGAAGGAGAGAGGTATACCAGTGTTGGGAGAGGTACACCAGTGTGGAAAGGGAAGAGGTATACCAGTGTGGGGAGGAGAGAAGTATACCAGTGTGGGAAGGAGAGAGGTATACCAGTGTGGGGAGGAGAGAGGTATACCAGTGTGGGAAGGAGAGAGGTATACCACTGTGGGAAGGAGAGAGGTATACCAGTGTGGGAAGGAGAGAGGTATACCAGTGTGGGAAGGAGAGAGGTATGCCAGTGTGGGAAGGAGAGAGGTACACCAGTGTGGGAAGGCGAGGGGTATACCAGTGCTGGAAGGAGAGGTATACCAGTGTTGGGAGAGGTACACCAGTGTGGAAAGGGAAGAGGTATACCAGTGTGGGGAGGAGAGAAGTATACCAGTGTGGGAAGGAGAGAGGTATACCAGTGTGGGAAGGAGAGAGGTATACCAGTGTGGGAAGGAGAAAGGTATACCAGTGTGGGAAGGAGAGAGGTACACCAGTGTGGGAAGGAGAGAGGTACACCAGTGTGGGAAGGAGAGAGGTATACCAGTGTGGGAAGGAGAGAGGTATACCAGTGTGGGAAGGAGAGAGGTATACCAGTGTGGGAAGGAGAGAGGTATACCAGTGTGGGAAGGAGAGAGGTACACCAGTGTGGGAAGGAGAGAGGTACACCAGTGTGGGAAGGAGAGAGGTATACCAGTGTGGGAAGGAGAGAGGTATACCAGTGTGGGAAGGAGAGAGGTATACCAGTGTGGGAAGGAGAGAGGTGCACAAAAAGCTTGTGTTAGGATGGCGAGTTCTCGGTAAACCAAGCTGTTGTGTTTCGAAGGCATTGAGAACACAAGAGCTTGAATAGATGGTGTCCGGTTTATTGGTACACGACTGCTGTGAGCGTAGGTGAGGGAATGGGGCAGAGACCAAGCAAGCACGGGTATTTATACTAGGCCAGTAGAGGGCGCTGTATAGGGAAATAGCAAGCGGTCTCAACTTGAACGTTTACTCATTACACAACACAAGCTTTAGTGCCAGTCAGTTGATTACCATATGACAATGACTTTCGTGTGGCTGCCTATAATGTATTCAGATCTTACAGTTCTCGTGGCGGTGGGCGTAGGGAGGACGGAGCAGGAGGAAGGGAGGTGAAGAGGTAGTTAACTCAACCGAAGCTCAACCACATCTTAACAAAGGTCATTCACATTATGCAGGATTCTAAGCACACATGCTGCTGTCCAGAGGGACATCGTGCGTACGATAACATGCTCCAGGAAAAGGATGTATAATAAACGTCAGGGTAACAACTCCATGAGGAAAATACCTACCGTCACAGTACATGTATTAAGACAGATACCTTGTTCTTTGCTCAATACTAGCTAGTATATTGATGCCTTAGTATACACGGCATAGTTAACGGGTTGAGTTATTGTCAACATGGTTCATATACTCTGTTGATGTACAATTCAACCACATAAAAAATACGGCCCAATTTAGCCTGTATGTGCACAAAAGTGGCCTAAAACACCAACATTCCATTCCATTCCATAAAAAATACATAATTACAGCTTACTGGTTATTGCTTGCTAACATACAGCTTCTTCAGGGTCTAAGAAAGCCTGTAACTTGTCGTGTGTACTTAAAGGGCGTTCGCTGCCACACGCACGCTTTAGACGAGCACAGGTGTGGTCTCCGGCGCAAGCTGTATTTTAATGCAATTTTTCACAATTGTATAGTCAGCGAGGATTTTCCTGACTACTAAATGAACCTGCCTCTACAAATGGAAGTGTAGTTTCTACCAAGTACAACTTTCAAGTACATATTTTAAAGGTTCCCCTGCCGTGTTCGTCTTCACTGACTCGGTAACTGCAGGAAATGTTAAGCAATGCGTGAGCTATGACGCGGACATGCAAGAACGAGCAGCTGAAAGCATTGTTGAAGCAGTGCGAGGTGGCGATGGGTCAAGCACCAGCTCATATAGCTCAGCAGGCCAGGGCCCGTAAGTTCGAAACCGCGAGGGCAAAAAATCTTGCCCCCGCGTGACGTTTTGCCTCTATTTGGCCTCGCCCCCAACTTTTCGCTCTAATCGGTAAGTTCGAAAAACTCCCCCTGAAATTAGCCCCGAATTTACCTCTACTTTGCCCCAAATGAAGGACAGCTTCTGAGCCGGCCCTGATCGGGGGCTAAAAGCGGGGCAAGGTCTGCACGCATTGACGAGTGTTCTTGCGGACCACTTAGACGATTTGATTTCATTTCCAAGTACTAATGAAAAGCTACGCAACAGTTTTTATGAAATTACGGGTAATTATATCGCGTTATCTGCATCAATTATAAATTTGCAATAAAGAAAAAACGTGTTACCACTTTTTGTATATGACGGATTATATATATATATCCTAGGCCTACTCACGTAATGTGTCATTAGTGGATATCCATTGTTCATACACTGAAATTGTGTTACTTGTTCTTGATTATCTTCCAGTTGTCTAACGCTATATGCTTGTTATCGTTATGTATGGTGCTAACTTATTGTACCATGGTATTATCAAGGCTTTCCTGGTAAAACTGGTGCAATTGATTGCACTCACATCCTCACAAAGCTGTTGTTTCATATTAATATTATATTCGCAAAATGTTTCCGTTACAAAACTGTAGTGATCATCAATGCCATCATGGAAGACAAAAGGGACGATATCCCGGGTGCGGGGCTATGTTTTTTGGGTAGAGGCAAACACATTTTCTTGGGGTGCGACCAGGGGTGCATTTATGTTTTGGGCCATGGGGAGGTTAAACTTTTTTACTCGGGCATTATGTGTTTCTTAGGAAATAGAGGATGTTTTTTTGGCAAAGGGCAAAGCACGTTTGTTTTTTAAAACTAACTACGGAGCCAAAGTTTTTTTTACAAAACAACCATTGGTCAGTAGTCCCTAAGTGTAAGATACTTTGCAAATGTGACGGCTTTAGCCACAAAAGCTGAGAAAAATATGGACATAGTTAATTGCTTTATTATTGTCTGTTTAACCTCCCCTTATGTTTTTACTGTTACTACTTGAAATTCTTATGAGACATCAAAATACATTTTTGCTACTCGTTGTTGATGACATATATAGGTCAATAAACCGGAATGCGAGGCGAAGAGGACAGCAAGCAGAGGTAAAGTTGCGAACCAATACTTCGAGTTTGGCCACGTATACATATGACTCATGTCCACCCCCCCCCCCCCCCACTACCCGCCTGAACTATGAATGATAAGACGAACGCATCTTATAATCTATCGTTTATTCAACTTCATTCAAGTACAGCACAATGGCGTCTCTAGCCGAGCACGACAGCTAAGGGTCACCAGACTCTAATCTGTGAAGTGTAGCTTCCACATAGAAGGTTTTGGTATCGGCCAGTCTCTGCTGCGCAGCATAAGGGGCCGTCATCTGTCGGTACAATTGCAGCTGGGTATCTGCCACGACGTGCCTAGTCTTGCGCTTAAACTGCTGGTCCGGCATTCGTGTAGCTGATGCAACTGTACACACGTGCGAAATAAAACAATGATTTACAAATCATTTGCTGCGTTAAGATCTCTGTCGTCCAGCTTTTTTTCCCAATAATAGATGATTGGTTTGAAGAGTAACTACAGATATGTAATTAATGCATTATTGCACTAACAGCAAGCCCACTTACCAGCTGTGTTAGAAAACTTGAGAATGTGTGATTAATAATCATTATTGGAGTTAATAAATATTACCTTAGTTGAGATCAACAAATAATTCACCTTTATGAGCCAAGCCCCAAAAGACCTTACCTATGACAATAGCAGAATTAATAAACACAAAGTCCAGTATGTGTGTGAACTTGCTGGTATCATTCACCAATGTTCAGTTGAGTGACACTGCAGACCATTGATCACATTCTCTGAAACAAAGCTTCATATATTAATCAACAATGAATATGTGTGGGAGGTTTATGCTTTATTTTCTTTGCTGGCATGTTAAAGTACTACATAAGCTGTCATAACATGCTTAAATCATAGAAATGTGACACATATCATATATTTTGTAAGTTCATATTGTGGAGACCAATCAAATATTTCCTGTCTATGCACATGATTTAATTTAGAACTCATTAACTGTTTATACCATACTATTAGTACAGTGCTAATGTAAAAGAAAGTTTGAGGAAATAATATTACAAATATTACTATTAAATGGCACTGTCAGAATGATCCATCGCATACTCAGGATAGAATTCACAAAAAGTGGCTTCATTAAGTAAGTAATGAATTTCAATCAAAACTCACATGGCCACAGGATATATAAACATGTAATTGTAACTGATCCAATACAAAAGAGACATATAACTGTCAGATATAATAATCAGACCAGTGACTTGCATGTAACAGGGATTGCGCACTAAGGCAAAACGGTAAAACTGATTTGAAGATCACTTAGAATGTTATAAAGTAGACATGAAGACATGTCAGGTAATATCATTAAATCACTTAAATTTATATGAATAAAATAATGAAAGTGCATTTTTCCAAGTCAAGTAACTAATTACTGGTTCACCTGCTATAAGCCTATGTATACCATATTATTATTCTGGATTATCAACAACTGTATACTTTAATATTAGATCCATTACATATCTATTATGTCAAGAATCTATAGCCCCAATTGAGTCGATCAATTCAAAAAATAAAGTCTAACCTAGAAAATGTCACACAGAACTAACTGCAATTATAATACATTTAGCATCCACTCATATTATATATGGGTTGGACATTGTCAGTGACATTACACCACAGCCACGAGTGCTCACTTACCTCTGTCAATCACAATCAGGCCTAGTATATGTCCAACATCATCATCAACATCAACACCAGCCCCCTATGTATAATGTTAATACAGTATCCATCATGCACCAGCCCCAAGGGCATGGGGGGTGGGGGGGGGTGGGGTGTGTGATGGTGTGTGATATGTGATGGTGTGTGATATGTGATAGACACAGTACTAATTATGATCAACAGAGGTGAATGCTTGTGATTACAGCAGCCTGAATGATATAGGTGGCGACTGCATGTAAAACATGAGTCAAATCTGTCATATAAAAAAGGTTTGCAGTTTTGCCATGTACCATTGTTCCCACACACCACCCACCTGCCATTGGCATTGAGGCTCTGGTGCTGACACTGCCCTCGACGGCCTCGATTCTACACGCCCCCCGCCCCCCCCCCCCCACCTCCCCGAGATGTAAACACTGTCACGGCAAATTTGCGCGCCAGCACATAACTTACCTGCTAATGAAGCTTGTAATGTAAGTCCATGCCATGCCTCTTGGCGTTTGCCCTTCGTTATAGAGCAGCCTTAAAAGGGCCCGATATACATGGGTTTATTGTCATTGACGCCTTTTAGCAACATTCTGCCTTCGCTCGTCGGGCAACATCTTTGTTTACTGTCTGCACTTCCGCTCATGTGTTGCAGGAAATAGTCATCTCGGTAAAATCTCGCGGTAGAAACTCGCCCCCGGGAAATGGTTTTCGGGGCCAAAAGCGAAATGCGTTCGAACTTACGGATCGGGGCCTTTTTTCGAAAAACGCCCCGCCTTGGCCTTGCCCTGAGGCAAGACACAATTCCCCGCCCCCGTTTTGCCCGCAATTTGCCCTATCGAACTTACGGGCCCAGGAGTCGGCGTGGGGGAGGGTGAGGGAGGGGGGTTACAGGAAGATAAAGTGTTATGTTGGGAGTAGATTGTCGTTACTGTTACTCTATGGCGAGAGCAGACCACCGGGAGAGCGCCTTACGAATCAACAAGTTATATAGAATGAGGATGACGAAATATCTAGGTTACAGTGCTGTGACGGTATCTCTGTGACAGTAAGAATACTTGGACTGCTTGCTCAACTCACACCCTGTGTCAGCCAATGATGACACGAGTCATACCGAATTTCGGATTTCACGAACGCAGTTCAGCCGACTACGGGGCTTAGTCGGGTAAAATTACCATATAAATGGCGATTTTAGTCGTAGTCGGCTAAATTATGTACGTGACTAGGCCCCTGGGGTGGTTGATGCTGGTGTCTCCGGGGGTAGTAGCAATCCACTCCCTTATGAACGTAAGGTCAGAGGATACGAAAGGAACGTCATTAACGATGAAGTTAGCAACCACTTGAAGCAGAAATAAGTCTGATGACTGGAGCTTCAGTGCCAGAGATGGAGTTGGTGTTTTACGCCACATTTGTGCCTGACCTGGCCAAGGCCAATGAGATGCGAGGCCGCCTCAGACACAGGGGACCCACCAGTCTTCAGCCGACACAGCTACCTCTCCACCAGCCAGAGCTCCGTGGCTGTGCTCGATTCATAGATTTAATTAGGATGCTTTAACCTCAGGTCATATCGCCACACAGGCAAGGATCAAGGAAGGGAGGAGCCCCTACTCTTTGCGAACAAAGACATGCGATCTTCATCCTGCACAAACAGCCTGCACAGGCGGGATTCGAACCACGCACCGGTTGCTTGGGCTGGTCTAACAGAGCACCTCCTCCAGCCACGGCACCAGGGCGCCCTCCTCCAGCCACGGCACTAGGGCGCCCTCCTCCAGCCACGGCACTAGGGCGCTCTCCTCTAGCCACGGCACCATGGCGCCCTCCTCCAGCCACGGCATCATGGCGCCCTCCTCCAGCCACGGCACTAGGGCGCTCTCCTCCAGCCACGGCACTAGGGCGCTCTCCTCTAGCCACGGCACCATGGCGCCCTCCTCCAGCCACGGCACTAGGGCGCCCTCCTCCAGCCACGGCACTAGGGCGCCCTCCTCCAGCCACGGCACTAGGGCGCTCTCCTCTAGCCACGGCACCATGGCGCCCTCTTCCAGCCACGGCACCATGGCGCCCTCGTCCAGCCACGGCACTAGGACGCCCTCCTCCAGCCACGGCACTAGGGCGCCCTCTTCCAGCCACGGCACTAGGGCGCCCTCCTCCAGCCACGGCACTAGGGCGCCCTCCTTCAGCCACGGCACTAGGGCGCCCTCTTCCAGCCACGGCACCAGGGCGCCCTCCTCCAGCCACGGCACTAGGGCGCTCTCCTCTAGCCACGGCACCATGGCGCCCTCCTCCAGCCACGGCACCATGGCGCCCTCCTCCAGCCACGGCACTAGGGCGCCCTTCTCCAGCCACGGCACTAGGGCGCCCTCTTCCAGCCACGGCACTAGGGCGCCCTCCTCCAGCCACGGCACCAGGGCGCCCTCCTTCAGCCACGGCACTAGGGCGCCCTCCTCCAGCCACGGCACTAGGGCGCCCTCCTCCAGCCACGGCACCAGGGCGCCCTCCTCCAGCCACGGCACTAGGGCGCTCTCCTCTAGCCACGGCACCATGGCGCTCTCCTCCAGCCACGGCATCATGGCGCCCTCCTCCAGCCACGGCACTAGGGCGCTCTCTTCTAGCCACGGCACCATGGCGCCCTCTTCCAGCCACGGCACCATGGCGCCCTCCTCCAGCCACGGCACTAGGACGCCCTCCTCCAGCCACGGCACTAGGGCGCCCTCTTCCAGCCACGGCACTAGGGCGCCCTCCTCCAGCCACGGCACTAGGGCGCCCTCCTCCAGCCACGGCACTAGGGTGCCCTCCTCCAGCTGCGGCACCAGAGCGCCCTCTTCCAGCCACGGCACCAGGGCGCCCTCCTCCAGCCACGGCACTAGGGCGCCCTCCTCCAGCCACGGCACTAGGGCGCCCTCCTCCAGCCACGGCACTAGGGCGCCCTCCTCCAGCCACGACACCAGGGCGCCCTCCTCCAGCCACGGCACATGGCGCCCTCCTCCAGCCACGGCACAAGGCGCCCTCCTGCAGCCACGGCACTAGGGCGCCCTCCTCCAGCCAGGGCACAAGGCCGATCTGCCACCGCCTGACCCGGTGGATATGTCCTTTGGCAGACGCACCCAGTAGATATTACAATAGCAACATTGGTGTTAATGTCGACATTGAATGCATGACTTACAACCTTTCGGACTCACAATGTAACGCTGAAATACAGAACACGCAATAGTAACATTTTTGAAAAATTAATAGTAAGAGGGTTGACAAAGTATAAATTGGCGCCACTCACTGTATGTAGTGAAGGTTATATCCTGAGAGATACATCTCTCCTGTGAGAAGTAGTTGTTGCAGGGTTGACACCGATACGTCGCTGTGGTGCCAGTCCTGTGAGACGACCAGCTGACAGGAGTCTCCAGCGGGACAGTCCACAGTGACACTCGCGTCGTTCATGTTGATCCACTGTATGCCGGGGGCCGGGTTACCCTGGGCTGTACACGTGATGGTCTCACCCACGTGGTAACTCTCCCGTATGGGGTCGATGGTGAAACCTTCGGGCGGATCTGGAACAACAATAAAACCAAGAGGTGTCTGGTAAACCACATCGGGACACTTAATGAGGAACAACCTCATTATAAAGACAACCTCGTCAGCTCATTTACGACTACGTTGTTCTTAAACTTTACAATCTACCATGCTATTCAGTTAAAGGAATCCTAACATCTCACCCATCTTACTCCACCACCAACAGTAGTCGAAGGACGGCCCGGGTCCGCTATAGGTCAGCTATATAGGACGCGCACCCAGAATGTGAATACAGCAATAAAATAGCCCAATATCCACTTTTTCCTCCTTCCGTTACGCTGTTAGGACTAATGTTAGAATTGTGCCACGTGGCCGCCCAACACGAGGCTGTAGAGTGAGACACGTGCTTGGAGACACAGGTGGCGCTGCTGCTGGGCGACGACGGTACCAAGCTACAGGCGGCTATGGTGACTGATCTGTTCGGACAAAGTACTGACAAATACTTAAAGTTGCGCATATCTTCTTCAGTTTCTTCGAATCAAAAGGTCCAAATTAGTAAACCCGAGAAGTGCATTGTACTAAATAGGTTTATCAAGGTTTGTACCACATTCCTTACAATACAAAACCCCCAGCATCATGTGCACACGGCTTAATACTCACAGAAGACAGTGATGGGCTGGGAGCTGCAGGTGTTTGACCCAGGAAAGTGTGGAGTGTTGGTCGCCTCGCCTGTAGCCGTCCCATTGACGACATCAAAGTACCACTCAGCAGACAGCGTCTGTCCTTCAAGGCCCTTCACGGCCTCCAACACAACGCCGTATTTGGCCGTGTTACCGCTGGTCTCGTTAACCCGTCCAGGCAGCACCGTGCTGTTAGGGTATTTGAATCTCGCCACAGGGGGCCACCTCCCGTGGAATGTGACGTCACTGCTCAGATGTATGAAGTCTCCCAGTTCCACCTCAGACCCGGAAGTCAAGTTGTTGGAGCAGTTTATGTCCGCCTCTGGATCAAACAATCAGAACGATTTAAAGAAACACAAGACATGTATTGTTGGTAATGTTTCTTGCGATATGATCAGTCACAGGAGAATAGCCTTATTTGGACAGACAACATGTCCAATACGTATCTTTACGTGTGTTGCACTGATCCACTCACAGAATCAGCAGATGCCTTTGCGATCATCGACTATAAGTCGCGTTCACGGTCAGCGACCCATTTTACAAGCGATCAGCGACGCCCTGTTACAAGCGATCAGCGACGCCCTGTTACAAGCGATCCGCGACGCCATGTTACACGCGATCAGCGACGCCATGTTACACGCGATCAGCGACGCCATGTTACACGCGATCAGCGACGCCCTGTTACAAGCGATCCGCGACGCCATGTTACACGCGATCAGCGACGCCATGTTACACGCGATCAGCGACGCCCTGTTACACGCGATCAGCGACGCCATGTTACACGCGATTAGCGACGCCATGTTACACGCGATCAGCGACGCCATGTTACACGCGATCAGCGACGCCATGTTACACGCGATCAGCGACGCCCTGTTACAAGCGATCCGCGACGCCATGTTACACGCGATCAGCGACGCCATGTTACACGCGATCAGCGACGCCCTGTTACACGCGATCAGCGACGCCATGTTACACGCGATTAGCGACGCCATGTTACACGCGATCAGCAACGCTATGTTACACGCGATCAGCGACGCCATGTTGCACGCGATCATCGACGCCATGTTACACGCGATCATCGACGCCATGTTACACGCGATCATCGACGCCCTGTTACACGCGATCAGAGACACTGATTTCTGAGGTGGTTGTCGGGCGATCCCTAACCCTGACACATCATCGTTTGATCGCCCGACAACAAGGCAAGATGTGGTCTCTGAGAGACTGAGCGTGCTGGCGCGAACAGTGACCTCGATTTAATAGTCGGAGATCGCAGCGCATCGGTTGACAGAATACTGTGGGGGATAACATACCCCGGTAATTAACGTTAACAAATGCAATACCTGTTATATTAGCAATCTCTTGGCGAAAAGTTAAAACGGTCACATGCTAAACACTTCGGGTGATGTATGTAAATGCCTTTAAACAAACACTACATCCTATATATTTTCTAGATATATATCAGGTATGCATAACGCACCAGCTTCCGATGTACGTGTATTTCCAAAGCAATGTATTTCTTCTAATAGATGTAAGTTATGTTCTCTTACCCAACACAATGACCTCGGCAAACGCTGGAGCGGGTGTAGATGTGCTGTCACATTTAAACTGTCCGCCATCAGCTGTCTGGACTCCTGTGATGACAAGGTCGTATCTCTTTCCGGATGACCCGGTGCGGTTCACAACTGAGTAACGAGGTGGGATCGAGGGGCCGGGAATGGGTGTACTATCTCGGAATAGTCCATTACAGGCTGGTGCGGTAGTGATACACTCGGACCACACCAGTTCATAGTTACTCTCCTGGAATTCACAGACGAGCGTGACGTTGTCGCCGACGTACTGCGCCACGTTGTCAGGGGGCTTTATGATGGTCGCCGCCTGGCCGACAACACCTGAAAGAACGATGTAGCATTTACATTTAACAGAGCTATATATCTGACAGAAAAGGGTTTTCCTTGACAGCTGACAATAAGTTGGGAGCTACGTGTACTACGTCACAGGTTTGTGTGCACATCACCGGATCATTGCACCATTGTAGGTATGCTGAGCAGGTTATCGACCATTCATGTTAGTGATAAGAATGGGTCATTATTGTGCTAATCGGGTCATATAAAAGTAACAAGTTTGGAACATGACATGAAGTTAGCACGTATTTTGTTTTTACATTGTACGTATTCCGACTTGTTTCGCGGAATTTTTGCTTTTGACTGAACAATCTGCGATCGACAGAGCTTGCCGCAGTCGTCGCATTGATGACCCGTCGTTTGATCTTGGTCTATTTTCCGACCGGTGCATGGTTCGAGCCCCATCCGGCTGTGTAATTGTCTGTCTCTGCCCAATAAAGGCTGGAGGTTACTCTTTGCAAAGAGTTAGGGTTATACCCGCAGCCATGGCTCCTCTCCACTTTGACCCTTCCCATTGTCGTGATATGACAGAGGTTGTATCGTCCTATTTAAGGCAACCATTTAGGCACTCGAACACGGATATGGCAAGTAGGTTCAGCACATCACCCCCCCCCCCTTCCCTCCTTCCCTCCTTCTCTCGTTCTCCCCAATGAATGTGTGATACCAGATCCCTGGTTCGTGTAACTTGTGATTTGTTCTTTAGCAATTCAGTGTCGTGTGCACAATGCGCTGCATGGTCGTCAGTAATATGCTCAGGGACACAATGTGCAGGTCAAGAAAGCTAAACCCACGCTTGCATGAAGTCCTACACGTTAGTCGCTCTTTGTCTTTAAGCACGATTTCTTTCTTCGTTAAATTCTCTTCGTTTCTTCCGCGCCCCCCCCCCACCTTGGACAGCTTGCCCGTGGTGTGCTACGCTGTCTGGTAGGTTAAATCCACCCTTCCAACCGCCACCCCCCCCCCCGCCCATCCCCCCTCCGTCCGTCAGCTGCCCTCACCCTTCCATCTGCCACCCACCGCCCACCCATTCACTACCACACCCCCACCCCTTTATTCACTACCCAAACTCTACCAATTCGGCTGCTACCCCACCCTATCCCATAATTATGACAGAAACCAGTTGATATATCAAACCCACCAATAATGGTGACAGACCAGTTGATAAATCACACCCAACTATAATGGAGACAGACCAGTTGATATATCACACCCACCTATAATGGTGACAGACCAGTTGATATATCACACCCACCTATATTAGTGACAGTCTAGTTAATATATCACACCCACCTATTATGGTGACAGTCTAGTTGATAAATCACACCCAACTATAATGGAGACAGACCAGTTGATATATCACACCCAACTATAATGGAGACAGACCAGTTGATATATCACACCCAACTATAATAATGACAAACCAGTTGACATACCGCACCCACCTATAATGGAGACAGAAAGCAGTACTCCGACAATGTTCTCCACCTTCATGCTTGACGCCGCTCTCACCGACACTCTGATCGTCTGTAGTGACTCTGAAGCTGTGGTTTAGTGAGACATACTTCCTGGATTGTCGAGTTATGCCTTATAACATGCCCCCCTTAACCCACTCCGGTCCCTCCGACAGCCCACTGCGAGAGGCCCACTCTTCGCTGAAAACAGCCTACCCACCCCCTTCCCCGCGCCCGTCCAACCCAGCCCTACCCGGGGACACACACTTCACATGAACCGTTACGTGCAGCCCAGACATGCAGTGTTTGTTTGCAAGGCACGGCCTGTGCACATAAGGGGTACATTAGGCCAATGGAGAAAAATAAGCATAGAGCAAAATACGCCACAGATTAGATCGCCTGGGTAAAGGTCTGGTATCAAGTTTCCTGTTAACCGGGCGAAGTTAACTGTTGAGACAGATAAATGTGTCGTCAACATTAAGTTTCATCGGGAGCTGTGCAAGCAAGCAAGTAGAGTCAAGCAAGTGGCACGGCCCGGCAGACAACCGTGTTAATAGTGCAAAGGCGAGACACGGTATTCGCATAAAATGGAAGTCATGGTGGGCAGCTGTATTGATGGAGTTAACAGAAGGTATGGCAGTGATGGAGTCAACAGAAGGTATGGCAGACAGCCGTATTGATAGAGTCAACAGAAGCCATGGTAGACAGCCGTATTGATGAAGTCAACAGAAGTTATGGCAGACAGCCGTATTGATGGAGTCAAAAGAAGGTATGGTAGACAATCGCTATGATGGAGTCAACAGAACGTATGGTAGACAGCCGCACTGATTGAGTCAACAGAAGGCTTGGCCGACAGCCGCATTGACGAATCCAACAGAAGATATGGTAGACAGCCGTATTCATGGTCAACAGAAGGTATGGTAGACAGACGTATTGATGGAGTCAACCGAAGGTATGATAGATAGCCGTATTGATGCGGCCAACAGATGGAATTGTGGACAGCCGTATGGTTCGAGTCAACAGAATCTATGGTAGACAGCAGTATTGATGGAGTCAACGAAAGGTATGGTAAACAGTCGTATTGATGGAGTCAACAGATGAAATGGTTGACTGCCGTATTGATAGAGTCAACAGAAGCCATGGTAGACAGCCGTATTGGGGGTTTTAACAGATGAAATGGTAGACAGCCCTATTGATGGAGTCAACAGAAGGCATGGTAGACAACCGTATTGATTCAGTCAACAGCAGACATGGTAGACAATCGTATTGATGGAGTTATCAGAAGGTATGATAGACAGTCGTATTGATAAAGTCAACAGAAGGTATGATAGACAGTCGTATTGATGGAGTCAACTGAAAGCATGGCAGGCAGCCGTATTGATGGAGTCAACAGAAGGCGTGGTAGACAGTCGTATTGATGGAGTCAACAGCAGGCATGGTAGACAGCCGTATTGAGGGAGTCAACAGCTGAAATGGTAGGCAGCCGTATTTATTGAGTCAACAGAAGGTATGGTAGACAGTCGTATTGATGGAATCAACGAAAGGTATGGCGGACAGCCGTATTGGTGACATCAACAGATGAAATGGTCGACAGCCGTATTGATAGAGTCAACAGAAGCCATGGTAGACAGCCGTATTGGGGGTGTTAACAGATGAAATGGTAGACAGCCCTATTGATGGAGTCAACAGAAGGCATGGTAGACAATCGTATTGATGGAGTTATCAGAAGGTATGATAGACAGTCGTATTGATAAAGTCAACAGAAGGTATGATAGACAGTCGTATTGATGGAGTCAACTGAAAGCATGGCAGGCAGCCGTATTGATGGAGTCAAGAGAAAATATGGCAGACAGTCGTATTGATGGTGTCAACAGAAGGCGTGGTAGACAGCCGCATTGATGGAGTCAACAGAAGGCATGGTAGACAGCCGTATTGAGGGAGTCAACAGATGAAATGGTAGACAGCCGTATTCATTGAGTCAACAGAAGGTATGGTAGACAGTCGTATTGATGGAGTCAACAGAAGGCATGGTAGACAGTCGCGTTGATGCAGACAACAGAGGAAATGGTAGACAGTGGTATTGATGGAGTCAAAAGCAGGTAAGGTAGAGAGCCGTATTGATGGAGTCAACAGACGGTATGGGCGACAGCCGCATTGATGGAGTCAACAGAAGCAATGGTAGACAGCCGTATTGATGGAGTCAACAGATGAAATTGTAGACAGCCGTATTGATGGAGTCGACAGAAGGTATGGTAGAGAGCCCTATTGATGGAGTTAACATAAGGCTTGGCCGACAGCCGTATAGATGGAGTCAACAGAAGGTATGGTAGACAGTCGTATTGATGTAGTCAACACTAGGCTTAGCAGACAGCCATGTGGATGAAGTAAACAGAATCTATGGCAGACAGCCGTATTGATGGAGTCAAGAGATGAAATGGTAGACCGCCGTATTGATGGGGTCAACAGAAGGTATTGTAGACAGTCCTATTGATGGAGTCAACAGAAGGCATGGTAGACAGCCGTATTGATGGAGTCAACAGAAGGCATGGTAGACATTCGTATTTATGGAGTCAACAGAAGGCATGGTAGACAGCCGTGTTCATGGAGTCAACAGAAGGCTTGGTAGACAGTCGTTTTGATGGAGTCAACAGAAGGCATGGTAGACAGTCGTATTGATGGAGTCAACAGGAGGTATAATAGACAGTCGTATCGATGGAGTCAACATAAGGTATGGCAGACAGCCGTATTGAAGAAGCCAACGGAAGTCATGGCACACAGCTGTATTGAGTTAACTCAATATTCCTTAACCGCCAGCCTGGCCTCTAACGCTGCTTGACCGATTCATATAATACCCAATTGTCTATCCTCCAAATTACAGAATTTTTTGTCCTATCTATAGCTTACAATAAAATTTAGAAGTGACCGCCGGGCACGATTTTGCCCCCTACCCAGGCGGCGGCCCTTTTTGGAGGTGTGTCCACGATTGACCAATCAGGGGGCGATACTCTAATTTATTCAAACCGGAACTTGCGCCTATTGTGTGAGCAAAACAAGAGCGCGCGATCATCGCTAATATAAAGAGCTGCGATTCTAACTCCAATCATGGGATTGTTGCGGAGTCAATCGTCGCAAGACGTATATCAATTTGTTTGGATGGTACTTTTCCATGAAACACTTAGATCATGGTCTATTGCGGGGCTTGGAACTGCCGCTGTTCATCTGTAAATCGCGGCCCTGCTCTTTCTGCGAGTGATAACATGAGGCGGTGCCACATGAAGAGTCACAATATGCGTCACTGCTCCCGGCAAAATGGCGCTCTGCTAGACATTGCTGGGCGCGGGTTGCCTTAACTTTTTTCTCATTACCAGTCGGCCGAAACGAAGCGTTAACACTCGCCAATTTAATTTTAGGATGTAAACTTTCGGTGCCGATCGCGATTAAATTAGGTTGGACACCCGCTTTAAACAATTTTTACGGTTAGCCATCTTGGTAAGCATGTTTTGTGGTTGGACTTCGTTTAGGTCCTAAACGTAAAAGTAGGTTATGTCAACCATGTTAAGGTTATTCATACTTGGCAGGTCACGCGCAGATAGATCATGTCTCAGAGTGTTTGCTTTTAGTGATCAATGTGAACCACAGGATTTGTCAAAACTCAAGTCACGTCCCGTTTCACGGAGGCAGAATCTGTGTCTGAAATAAATAACAAAAGACTTTCAATTTTAACCTCATTTAACCACATTACCAGCCGCTATACAGTTAACGTAAGATATGATTATAATGTAACTATTGTCAAACAACTCCACATAACACAAACCTTTGTTCTTCCCTTCGTCACGTTTCCTCCAGTAAAGAATAGCGAGAGCCACGTTTCCTGGCAACAGGAGGACGCAGACGACAATTATTCCAGCCAAGCCGCCGGTCGACCGGAAGAAGCCGTCTGGAAGGCAACAGAGAGACTGAACGGTGAGGCAGAAGGCGTCTGCAAGGCAACAGCGAGACTGAACGGTGAGGCAGAAGGCGTCTGCAAGGCAACAGCGAGACTGAACGGTGAGACTTAAGGCATCTGCAAGGCAACAGCGAGACTGAACGGTGAGGCAGAAGGCGTCTGCAAGATAACAGCGAGACTGAACGGTGAGGCAGAAGGCGCCTGCAAGGCAACAGCGAGACTGAACGGTGAGGCAGAAGGCGTCTCCAAGGCAACAGCGAGACTGAACAGTGAGCCCGAAGGCGCCATGTCCCGCCATGTCTGAAATACCAACCGTCAACAGTGGTTACCAAGGTGGAAAGCTCAGCAACGACTGAGCAACAGAGCTTTGGTTTGTCCCGTAACTGAACTATTCAGTCACTTGTCATGCAATGTTGCTTACCTTAATACATATGGTACAATAAAGGAGTTGTATATTATTATCTGTGTATTATATACTGTTAATTATTTCTAGCTGTCGGTGGACTATAGAACGATAACAATTTATCGTTATTGGTGAGCCAAAGACTAATAACCATTTTTTGTTATTGATGGATAATAATCTAAATATTGGCGTTGCAGCACTAACATTAATGGACTGCTTTGGCGATAAGATGGAGTTAAGGGTCTCACTTGGATCACTGGTACTTGTGACCTCTGTGGTGGAGGTGGTGGTTGTGGTGGGCGGCACGGTGGTAGAGGAGGTGGTAGTGACTGTAAAACGACAAAAACAGATTGCCATTATCAAGTTGAGCACACTACCTCTCCACCAAACTCACCACACAGTTAGGATCCACCAACTTAGTTAATTATAATGTATGCTGTATCATGTGGACAAAGAGGGTATAACGTAAAAACTAACAAACAAATGAAATACAGAACACGCATTACAGTAACATCGGTAAAAAAGCTTTTAGCAAAACAATAAATACAGCAGTTTAACACCTACATTACGATTGTCCAAATCTGTTGGAGAAACGTGTTGACACATTATCTGACTGTGTGAATCCTAACTATGTAATTGATAGATACTATTGATGACAAAGAACAAACGAAAACCACACATTCCCGCACAAGATGCACCAGTTTGGCAACACGAAATATGTCTTCGCAACATTATTTACTGTGAATAATAAGTGCAATAAGAACCTACATCATTCCACCTAAGAATTAAACGTTTCGTGGGCAAATTATTGCTGTACGAGTAAGTCCAAGTAACTGACTGTACGTATTGAAGGTTACATCCTGGAAGGTACATCTCTCCTGTGAGAAGTAGTTGTTGCAGGGTTGACACCGATACGTCGCTGTGGTGCCAAGCCAGTCCTGAGAGACGACCAGCTGACAGTTGTTTACGGGGGCGTCTTCAGTCACAGGGGCACAGTTCACAGAGACACTCGAGTCGTTCATGTTGATCCACTGTATGCTGGGGGCCGGGTTACCCTGGGCTGTACACGTGATGGTCTCACCCACGTGGTAACTCTCCTGTATCGGGACAATGGCGAGACCTTCGGGCGAATCTGAAACAACAATGAAACCGAGTGTTGCCGGGAAATTGGTGAACTTAATGAACAACATCGAAAAAAGGCAACCTGATGAAATCATTTAACCGGCGATCACTGTTTAGTGATCTACCTCGCTGTTTACCAAAGAGACCCCCAACGACCCTGTCATCCCACTGCTGAAAGGGAACCATAATTAACTACGAAAACGCTCACTAGAGGCAGCACAGTTCACTACGAAAAGGCTCACTAGAGGCAGCACAGTTAACTACGAAAGGCTCACTAGAGGCAGCACAGTTAACTACGAAGGGCTCACTAGAGGCAGCACAGTTAACTACGAAGGGCTCACTAGAGGCAGCACAGTTAACTATGAAAGGCTCACTAGAGGCGGCACAGTTAACTACGAAAGGTTCACTAGAGGCAGCACAGTTAACTACGAAAAGCCTCACTAGAGGCAGCACAGTTAACTACGAAAAGCCTCACTAGAGGCAGCACAGTTAACTACGAAAGGTTCACTAGAGGCAGCACAGTTAACTACGAAAGGCTCACTAGAGGCAGCACAGTTAACTATGAAAGGTTCACTAGAGGCAGCACAGTTAACTACGAAAGGCTCACTAGAGGCAGCACAGTTAACTACGAAAGGCTCACTAGAGGCAGCACAGTTAACTATGAAAGGTTCACTAGAGGCAGCACAGTTAACTACGAAAGGCTCACTAGAGGCAGCACAGTTAACTACGAAAGGCTCACTAGAGGCAGCACAGTTAACTACGAAGGGCTCACTAGAGGCAGCACAGTTAACTACGAAAGGCTCACTAGAGGCAGCACAGTTAACTACGAAAAGCCTCACTAGAGGCAGCACAGTTAACTACGAAAGGCTCACTAGAGGCAGCACAGTTAACTACGAAGGGCTCACTAGAGGCAGCACAGTTAACTACGAAAAGCCTCACTAGAGGCAGCACAGTTAACTACGAAAGGCTCACTAGAGGCAGCACAGTTAACTACGAAAGGCTCACTAGAGGCAGCACAGTTAACTACGAAAAGCCTCACTAGAGGCAGCACAGTTAACTACGAAAGGCTCACTAGAGGCAGCACAGTTAACTACGAAGGGCTCACTAGAGGCAGCCCAGTTAACTACGAAAGGCTCACTAGAGGCAGCCCAGTTAACTATGAAAAGGCTCACTAGAGGCAGCACAGTTAACTACGAAAGGCTCACTAGAGGCAGCACAGTTAACTACGAAGGGCTCACTAGAGGCAGCACAGTTAACTATGAAAAGGCTCTCTAGAAGCAGCACAGTTAATTATGAAAAGCCTCACTAGAGGCAGCACAGTTAACTACGAAGGGCTCACTAGAGGCAGCACAGTTAACTACGAAGGGCTCACTAGAGGCAGCACAGTTAACTACGAAAAGCCTCACTAGAGGCAGCACAGTTAACTACGAAAAGCCTCACTAGAGGCAGCACAGTTAACTACGAAAGGCTCACTAGAGGCAGCACAGTTAACTACGAAGGGCTCACTAGAGGCAGCACAGTTAACTACGAAAGGCTCACTAGAGGCAGCACAGTTAACTACGAAGGGCTCACTAGAGGCAGCACAGTTAACTATGAAAAGGCTCTCTAGAAGCAGCACAGTTAATTATGAAAAGCCTCACTAGAGGCAGCACAGTTAACTACGAAGGGCTCACTAGAGGCAGCACAGTTAACTACGAAGGGCTCACTAGAGGCAGCACAGTTAACTATGAAAGGCTCACTAGAGGCAGCACAGTTAACTACGAAGGGCTCACTAGAGGCAGCACAGTTAACTACGAAAGGTTCACTAGAGGCAGCACAGTTAACTACGAAGGGCTCACTAGAGGCAGCCCAGTTAACTATGAAAGGCTCTCTAGAAGCAGCACAGTTAATTATGAAAAGCCTCACTAGAGGCAGCACAGTTAACTACGAAAGGCTAACTAGAGGCAGCCCAGTTAACTATGAAAGGCTCACTAGAGGCAGCACAGTTAACTACGAAGGGCTCACTAGAGGCAGCACAGTTAACTATGAAAGGCTCACTAGAGGCAGCACAGTTAACTACGAAGGGCTCACTAGAGGCAGCCCAGTTAACTATGAAAGGTTCACTAGAGGCAGCACAGTTAACTACGAAGGGCTCACTAGAGGCAGCACAGTTAACTACGAAAGGCTCACTAGAGGCAGCACAGTTAACTACGAAGGGCTCACTAGAGGCAGCCCAGTTAACTATGAAAGGCTCTCTAGAAGCAGCACAGTTAATTATGAAAAGCCTCACTAGAGGCAGCACAGTTAACTACGAAAGGCTAACTAGAGGCAGCCCAGTTAACTATGAAAGGCTCACTAGAGGCAGCACAGTTAACTACGAAAGGCTCACTAGAGGCAGCCCAGTTAACTAAAAACAGGCTAACTAGAGGCAGCACAGTTAACTACGAAAGGCTAACTAGAGGCAGCCCAGTTAACTACGAAGGGCTCACTAGAGGCAGCCCAGTTAACTACGAAAGGTTCACTAGAGGCAGCACAGTTAACTACGAAGGGCTCACTAGAGGCAGCACAGTTAACTACGAAGGGCTCACTAGAGGCAGCACAGTTAACTACGAAAGGTTCACTAGAGGCAGCACAGTTAACTACGAAAGGTTCACTAGAGGCAGCACAGTTAACTACGAAGGGCTCACTAGAGGCAGCACAGTTAACTACGAAAGGCTCACTAGAGGCAGCACAGTTAACTATGAAAGGCTCACTAGAGGCAGCACAGTTAACTACGAAGGGCTCACTAGAGGCAGCACAGTTAACTACGAAGGGCTCACTAGAGGCAGCCCAGTTAACTATGAAAGGCTCTCTAGAAGCAGCACAGTTAATTATGAAAAGCCTCACTAGAGGCAGCACAGTTAACTACGAAAGGCTAACTAGAGGCAGCCCAGTTAACTATGAAAGGCTCACTAGAGGCAGCACAGTTAACTACGAAGGGCTCACTAGAGGCAGCCCAGTTAACTATGAAAGGCTCTCTAGAAGCAGCACAGTTAATTATGAAAAGCCTCACTAGAGGCAGCACAGTTAACTACGAAAGGCTAACTAGAGGCAGCCCAGTTAACTATGAAAGGCTCACTAGAGGCAGCACAGTTAACTACGAATGGCTCACTAGAGGCAGCACAGTTAACTACGAAGAGCTCACTAGAGGCAGCCCAGTTAACTACGAAAGGTTCACTAGAGGCAGCACAGTTAACTACGAAGGGCTCACTAGAGGCAGCACAGTTAACTACGAAGGGCTCACTAGAGGCAGCACAGTTAACTACGAAAGGTTCACTAGAGGCAGCACAGTTAACTACGAAAGGTTCACTAGAGGCAGCACAGTTAACTACGAAGGGCTCACTAGAGGCAGCACAGTTAACTACGAAAGGCTCACTAGAGGCAGCACAGTTAACTACGAAGGGCTCACTAGAGGCAGCCCAGTTAACTATGAAAGGCTCTCTAGAAGCAGCACAGTTAATTATGAAAAGCCTCACTAGAGGCAGCACAGTTAACTACGAAAGGCTAACTAGAGGCAGCCCAGTTAACTATGAAAGGCTCACTAGAGGCAGCACAGTTAACTACGAAAGGCTCACTAGAGGCAGCACAGTTAACTACGAAAGGTTCACTAGAGGCAGCACAGTTAACTACGAAGGGCTCACTAGAGGCAGCCCAGTTAACTACGAAAGGTTCACTAGAGGCAGCACAGTTAACTACGAAGGGCTCACTAGAGGCAGCACAGTTAACTACGAAGGGCTCACTAGAGGCAGCCCAGTTAACTACGAAAGGTTCACTAGAGGCAGCACAGTTAACTACGAAAAGGCTCACTAGAGGCAGCACAGTTAACTATGAAAGGCTCACTAGAGGCAGCACAGTTAATTATGAAAAGCCTCACTAGAGGCAGCACAGTTAACTACGAAAGGCTAACTAGAGGCAGCCCAGTTAACTATGAAAGGCTCACTAGAGGCAGCACAGTTAACTACGAAAAGGCTCACTAGAGGCAGCACAGTTAACTACGAAAGGCTCACTAGAGGCAGCACAGTTAACTACGAAAGGCTCACTAGAGGCAGCACAGTTAACTACGAAAGGCTCACTAGAGGCAGCACAGTTAACTACGAAAAGGCTCACTACAGGCGGCACAGTTAACTACGAAAGGTTCACTAGAGGCAGCACAGTTAACTACGAAGGGCTCACTAGAGGCAGCACAGTTAACTACGAAGGGCTCACTAGAGGCAGCACAGTTAACTACGAAAGGCTCACTAGAGGCAGCACAGTTAACTACGAAAGGCTCACTAGAGGCAGCACAGTTAACTACGAAAGGTTCACTAGAGGCAGCACAGTTAACTACGAAGGGCTCACTAGAGGCAGCACAGTTAACTACGAAAGGCTCACTAGAGGCAGCACAGTTAACTACGAAAAGGCTCACTGGAGGCAGCCCAGTTAACTACGAAAGGCTCACTAGAGGCAGCACAGTTAACTACGAAAGGCTCACTAGAGGCAGCACAGTTAACTACGAAAAGGCTCACTAGAGGCAGCCCAGTTAACTACGAAGGGCTCACTAGAGGCAGCCCAGTTAACTATGAAAGGCTCTCTAGAAGCAGCACAGTTAATTATGAAAAGCCTCACTAGAGGCAGCACAGTTAACTACGAAAGGCTAACTAGAGGCAGCCCAGTTAACTATGAAAGGCTCACTAGAGGCAGCACAGTTAACTACGAAAGGCTCACTAGAGGCAGCACAGTTAACTACGAAGGGCTCACTAGAGGCAGCCCAGTTAACTACGAAGGGTTCACTACAGGCAGCACAGTTAACTACGAAGGGCTCACTAGAGGCAGCACAGTTAACTACGAAGGGCTCACTAGAGGCAGCCCAGTTAACTACGAAAGGTTCACTAGAGGCAGCACAGTTAACTACGAAAAGGCTCACTAGAGGCAGCACAGTTAACTATGAAAGGCTCACTAGAGGCAGCACAGTTAATTATGAAAAGCCTCACTAGAGGCAGCACAGTTAACTACGAAAGGCTAACTAGAGGCAGCCCAGTTAACTATGAAAGGCTCACTAGAGGCGGCACAGTTAACTACGAAAGGTTCACTAGAGGCAGCACAGTTAACTACGAAGGGCTCACTAGAGGCAGCACAGTTAACTACGAAGGGCTCACTAGAGGCAGCACAGTTAACTACGAAAGGCTCACTAGAGGCAGCACAGTTAACTACGAAAGGTTCACTAGAGGCAGCACAGTTAACTACGAAGGGCTCACTAGAGGCAGCACAGTTAACTACGAAGGGCTCACTAGAGGCAGCACAGTTAACTACGAAAGGCTCACTAGAGGCAGCACAGTTAACTACGAAAGGCTCACTAGAGGCAGCACAGTTAACTACGAAAGGCTCACTAGAGGCAGCACAGTTAACTACGAAAGGCTCACTAGAGGCGGCACGGTTAACTACGAAAGGTTCACTAGAGGCAGCACAGTTAACTATGAAAGGCTCACTAGAGGCGGCACAGTTAACTACGAAAGGTTCACTAGAGGCAGCACAGTTAACTACGAAGGGCTCACTAGAGGCAGCACAGTTAACTACGAAGGGCTCACTAGAGGCAGCCCAGTTAACTACGAAAGGCTCACTAGAGGCAGCCCAGTTAACTATGAAAGGCTCACTAGAGGCAGCACAGTTAACTACGAAAGGCTCACTAGAGGCAGCACAGTTAACTACGAAAGGCTCACTAGAGGCGGCACAGTTAACTACGAAAGGCTCACTAGAGGCAGCACAGTTAACTACGAAAGGCTCACTAGAGGCAGCACAGTTAACTACGAAAGGCTCACTAGAGGCAGCCCAGTTAACTACAAAAGGCTCACTAGAGGCAGCCCAGTTAACTATAAAAAGGCTCACTAGAGGCAGCACAGTTAACTACGAAAGGCTCACTAGAGGCAGCACAGTTAACTACGAAAAGGCTCACTAGAGGCAGCCCAGTTAACTACGAAAGGTTCACTAGAGGCAGCACAGTTAACTACGAAGGGCTCACTAGAGGCAGCACAGTTAACTACGAAGGGCTCACTAGAGGCAGCCCAGTTAACTACGAAAGGTTCACTAGAGGCAGCACAGTTAACTATAAAAAGGTTCACTAGAGGCAGCCCAGTTAACTACGAAAAGGTTCACTAGAGGCAGCCCAGTTAACTATGAAAGGCTCACTAGAGGCAGCACAGTTAACTACGAAAAGGTTCACTAGAGGCAGCCCAGTTAACTATGAAAGGCTCACTAGAGGCAGCACAGTTAACTACGAAAGGCTCACTAGAGGCAGCACAGTTAACTATGAAAATGCGCAATAGAAGCAGCACAGTTAACTACGAAGGGCTCACTAGAGGCAGCACAGTTAACTACGAAGGGCTCACTAGAGGCAGCACAGTTAACTACGAAGGGCTCACTAGAGGCAGCACAGTTAACTACGAAGGGCTCACTAGAGGCAGCACAGTTAACTATGAAAATGCGCAATAGAAGCAGCACAGTTAACTACGAAGGGCTCACTAGAGGCAGCACAGTTAACTACGAAGGGCTCACTAGAGGCAGCACAGTTAACTACGAAGGGCTCACTAGAGGCAGCACAGTTAACTACGAAGGGCTCACTAGAGGCAGCACAGTTAACTACGAAAAGGCTCACTGGAGGCAGCCCAGTTAGCTATAAAAAGGCTCACTAGAGGCAGCACAGTTAACTACGAAGGGCTCACTAGAGGCAGCACAGTTAACTACGAAGGGCTCACTAGAGGCAGCACAGTTAAGTATGAAAATGCTCACTAGAAGCAGCACAGTTCACTACGAAAAGGCTCACTGGAGGCAGCCCAGTTAACTATAAAAAGGCTCACTAGAGGCAGCACAGTTAACTACGAAAGGCTCACTAGAGGCAGCACAGTTAACTATGAAAGGCTCACTAGAGGCGGCACAGTTAACTACGAAGGGCTCACTAGAGGCAGCACAGTTAACTATGAAAGGCTAACTAGAGGCAGCCCAGTTAACTACGAAGGGCTCACTAGAGGCAGCACAGTTAACTATGAAAGGCTAACTAGAGGCAGCCCAGTTAACTATGAAAGGCTCACTAGAGGCAGCCCAGTTAACTACGAAGGGCTCACTAGAGGCAGCACAGTTAACTATGAAAGGCTAACTAGAGGCAGCCCAGTTAACTATGAAAGGCTAACTAGAGGCAGCACAGTTAACTACGAAAGGCTCACTAGAGGCAGCACAGTTCACTACGAAGGGCTCACTAGAGGCAGCCCAGTTAACTACGAAAGGTTCACTAGAGGCAGCCCAGTTAACTACGAAAGGCTAACTAGAGGCAGCACAGTTAACTACGAAAGGCTAACTAGAGGCAGCCCAGTTAACTACGAAAGGTTCACTAGAGGCAGCCCAGTTAACTACGAAAGGCTAACTAGAGGCAGCACAGTTAACTATGAAAGGCTCACTAGAGGCAGCACAGTTAACTATGAAAGGCTCACTAGAGGCAGCACAGTTAACTACGAAAGGTTCACTAGAGGCAGCCCAGTTAACTACGAAAGGCTAACTAGAGGCAGCACAGTTAACTACGAAAGGCTAACTAGAGGCAGCCCAGTTAACTACGAAAGGTTCACTAGAGGCAGCCCAGTTAACTACGAAAGGCTAACTAGAGGCAGCACAGTTAACTACGAAAGGCTCACTAGAGGCAGCACAGTTAACTATGAAAGGCTCACTAGAGGCAGCACAGTTAACTACGAAAGGCTCACTAGAGGCAGCACAGTTCACTACGAAGGGCTCACTAGAGGCAGCACAGTTAACTATGAAAGGCTCACTAGAGGCAGCACAGTTAACTACGAAAGGCTCACTAGAGGCAGCACAGTTCACTACGAAGGGCTCACTAGAGGCAGCACAGTTAACTACGAAAGGCTCACTAGAGGCAGCACAGTTCACTACGAAGGGCTCACTAGAGGCAGCACAGTTAACTATGAAAAGGCTCACTAGAGGCAGCACAGTTAACTACGAAGGGCTCACTAGAGGCAGCACAGTTAACTATGAAAAGGCTCTCTATAGACAGCACAGTTAACTATGAAAAGGCTTTCTAGGGGCACTAGGCGCTGGTTCTTGTGGGTACCCGTCTCAACATATGGAGACAACAACGACCATCTCGAGTTAGCAGGAGACCGGCTGTGTTCAGATAATGCTAGATAACTGGCTTTATCTGAACACAGAACACAGTATATGAAACATGCGTAAGATTGAAAAGCCACAGGAGCGTGCATTGACACGTTTTCAATGACTTTAGATCAGAGCGGGTAGACTTTTGCCATGTGTTGAACGGTTGCGCGTTACAGTTTTAGAAGTTTACAAAAGGATTAACAAATAAGATTGATCCCAGTTGCCTTCGTGACATGCATCATTTAAAGCAATTACGTATTGAAAATGGACCAACTCTATATATGCAACGCGTTAAGCTCACAGCCAAAATTCAGTGATATGCTCAACAAAGAAACAAAGTTCAATCTGCTAAGAAACAGCCTCGGATATGTTCCTATGCCACTGTAATTCGTTCACATTGTGCAACATAGCTAACGGGTAAGTGTTTAAATAGATGGTAGAATGGTTGTTGTATTTTCATTATCACATGTACATTTATCTCATCAGATCATGTCATTTTATCATTGTCGGTCAATTCCCCAGGCTACTTAACTTCCCCTAGGGACTAATTCCCACCCCTGAATCACAAATCTAACGATAGCACTTGGGCTAATGTTTTTTTGGTGACTTTTATATACCGACGTTAAATAAAGGTCTACCTTATCTTTCTTATGAAAGAGCTTTCAATTACACTCTGTTCAATATACTCGGTTACCCTCACTATAAGCCGGCTGGATATGGTTCAGTAAAGGAGTCAAATGAAAACTACTTCTAACCTACTTGAATGATGTTACCGTGGTAACGCACGATTAAAGATCAGTTGCTGCATAGCTGCTTATATATCGCTTGTGTCCCTCCCATCAGCCGCTGTACGCTGCAGACGGACTTATCTCATAGTGACGCTGATGTCGTGCACAATGCTCACGACTTATAGCCGGGGATCGCCAGAACATTGCCCCACCTCATCCAGCTTCCTCCATCCTCCCAATCGTATCTTAGTCACATGGTGGTTCATGGCCAACTATATTGGATGCTCAACCAGAAAACGAGGTGATGACCCAATATCAACTTACGCTGTTATGACTGATGTTAAGATTGTTCACCTCCGTTAGCCACAATCAGTACTGTGTCAGTCAGTACACGGCCGCCATATATATGTATAATATACCCAAGAGTACGCAACTCACCGCTACTCACCGACTACCCACCTCACACTTCGACCCGCCTCACGCACCAATAAAGCGCGAATCCACCCAAATGTCAGCATTTTTGTGATCTAAAATGATTAAACTTTTGAACTAAACTAACCTCACATCGTGACAAGTTTTTTGCAGCGCTCACTGAAGCAATTTTGCCACCAAAACCAACTTCAAACCGTCCTTTGCGACCTTGCTTATGTACAGGAAGCAGAAGTGGCATGTATATACAAATGACCATTGGGGGCGTCAGTCATTTTGGAATGAAGTGCCCAAGGGGGGAGTGGACTACTGGTGTTGTACACTGGGTGGAAATCATGGAAATATAAATTATAAATTATATTTAGCACAGTGAACGCCCCAACATGTTCAACGTCCATAAACTACGTCATTAAACACGCATCATTTCCGCCAAGGTTAGATCACATGTCTCTGATGGGGGTGGGGTGTGAACACGCTCTGTGAAAGGAAGGTACCGACGTTTCATACATATCATTATGGACCCTCTACATAACAAAGTGTGAGAAGCGTTACGATTAGCAGAAAGCGGGCACACCCTATTAATCACTGGTCAGGCAGGAACAGGCAAGACGACGTTGCAGATGAGTTTAAAGAGATTAACATAAAAAGATGCTTATTTTGTCTCCCTCCCCGTAGTTGGACGATCTGGAACATATCCAGTCGCTTGTTGGCCGGTCTGTTGTGTATATCATTTTTTATCATTTTTTAGATTGATTACGTTTCGGCAATTTTGCAAATTTGTATTGGCGAGAGGGGGGTAGTGCTCTACCCCCCCCCCTCCCCCCAATGTTACATTGCATTGTATTGGCGACGGAAAAGCAGTTTAAAATGTCCTACTTAGCGCTAAGTCAATTTGTTTAGCGATAAATTTGGTTTATGAATACGCCGCGTGGGCTATACTGCGAGCTGGGCGTGCTTGGCAAGGCATTATAGGATCCCGTTTTGCTGGTTAATAATACCCCCAGTCCACGCAGGGTGTTAAACGGAATCCCACAGCCACTCCTTGGGGCTAATATTTAAAAAGGCAAAAGTAGCCAACTGTACCTCGGGTTGTGAAATAGCCCATGTCACATCCCTGTCTCGATCTCAGACTAATTCATCCATTCACACCGAGATCAGTGTTCATTTATTTTTAGTAAATTAATATTTCTACTTCCTAGCTATACTTTACTATCTTATTTTATTTGATAGCTAAAGAACTTTTTCTGTCAATCTTCTTAGGTTCGCTGGATGCATAAAAAATTAGAATATTCTACTTACGTATGTGTAGCTTTCTCCATTGTGTATAATGGCTAATGCATTGACCGCCTTTAAACTTACAAGTCCTCATTTAAATTTTGCGCGGTTGTACAAATTAGGTCAAGTTCAGCTAATCATGCGGGTGCTTTGTTTCATATCAACTTCCTGCACATAAGCAAGGTCGCAAAGGACGGTTTGAAGTTAGTTTTTGTGGCCAAATTGTTCCAGTAGGAGCTGTAGAAAAATTGTCACGATGTAGGGTTAGTCTATTTCAAAAGTTTAATCATTTTAGACATGAAAAATGCCAATATTTGGGTGGATTCGCGCTCTTGGGTATATTATACATATAGGACCGCCGTGTACCGCCAGTAGCCGTCCCAGTGACGTCATCAAAGTACCACTCAGCAGACAACGGCTGTCCTTGAAGGCTCTTCACGGCCGCTAACACAACACTGTATTTGGCCGTGGCACCGCTTGTCTCGTCAACCCGTCCAGGCAGCACCGTGCTGTTAGGGTATCTGAAGCTGGCCACAGGGGGCCACCTTCCGTGGAATGTGACGTCACTGTTCAGATATATGAAGATCAAGATATCAAGAATATATTTATTCCACCAGAATGCCAATAAACGAATACAATGGAATGAACTGAGAAGGAAAACAAAAGAAAAAAAAACAATAAAGAAAACAGCAAAAAAAAAAGCATTGGCATCTGTTGAGGAGACTCCCATTAAGACTTGACAGTCGCTAGCATGGGAGCCACCTAAAAAAAAAATAAAGAAAAAAAAAAAAAAATGGAACAAAACATGTCACTGCAGAAAGTTAACACCAGTGGGTTGTAGGTAACTAACCACAAATATAATTGGCCGTTACATGCTTAGTTTAACATTATTGATTACATGAGTAGCAGTGAGGGTTGTTACACTCATAGACGTACAAATTTTTGATAGTATTTTTTATATAGTTCGAATATCCCTTTAAACTATGTGATTTTGCTTTGTCCAGAATGATTTGTGGAGTGTTATTCATTATCGTTAGGATATTACGTCTAATGCAATGATCGGCAAATTTATGTTTTGTTCTTGGGATGTGAAAGGTCTGACTTTGTCTGGTATTATAATTATGTAAATCATACACTCTTGGGAAGGACCAGGCTTGATAAAAATATAATGGAAGCCCGTTATTTACAAGTTTATAGTAAAATTTCAGTTCTTGTAATTTATATAGGTCCTTTAATTTTAGCTGTTTTAGCTCCTTGAACAGTGGTTCTGTGTGAGCAGTGTATCCATTATTTGTAACAATCCTAATATCCTTTTTTTGGAGCTTGCTTAATCTATCTATTTGGTTACCCCAAGCAAGTATACAGTAATAGAGATGTGGCACAATTAAAGAATTGTAGATAGTGACTAAGATATGTGGAGGAAGCACATTTTTCAACTTGAAAAGTATGCCGGTAACCTTATTAATTTTTGCAGCTATCTTACGTGTATGGCAGTGCCAATTTAGGTGCTTGTCAATTGTGTGACTTGTGAAGTCTCCCAGTTCCACCTCAGACCCGGAAGTCAAGTTGTCGGAGCACTGCATGTCTGAACCTGGATCAAACAATCGGAACGATTTAAAGAAAAACAAAGCCAAGACGCGAGGGATGTCGGCGGCAGACACAAACAAAGAATTGCATGGTGTGTCACAGATGGTCAATAACTTACGTTTCCCCTTTCAAGTGATATATTCTTTAATATTTTGTATTACCAACCTCTTATCCATGTCAAAAAAATATATATATTCGGTCTAGAATTTAAATCCTGAAAGCGACGGGGGGCGGGGGGGGAGGGGTCGGGGCGAGCGAGTGGGAGGGGGAGTGGCACTATTATACAAATCTGATCGAGGGGTTTCGCTGATGCCTTGATGCCTGAGAGAGCGGATGTTTTTGTGATGACAGAGGGGCAGACACAGGAATTCGAAAAGTCCCACCAGGGGCGGATTCAGACTTCAGAGGGTGGTGAGGTTGAATTTCGCGATTACAGGGCATACTACAGGGGCAAATCCAGACTTTAGGGTTGCCAAAGGGGGGGGGGGGTGCTCCCTGAAAACTTGCGACCGGGGAGGGGAGGTGCTCGGAGAAGCCAACTTTAAGAGTGTATGTTCAGGTACCAGCGGGGGGGGGGGTTGAAATCACCGTAACCTCCCCCCTAGATCCGCCCCTGGTGGGCTTGAATTTCGAGATTACAGTGCATAGGCGGCGGAAGCGGCGGGTGGGCGGGGGGGGGGGGGGGCACTGGTCCTTCTCCAGCATTAGGTTGCTGCTCGTGGACAGCGATAGGCTGCTTTATTCTCGGGGGGTAAACCTGTCGGTGGGGGGCTTCTGCGGCTTGACCAAGGGGCGGATGGCTAGTGCGGCTAGTGACGCACTAGCCCGCCCCCCCCACCCTCCCCGCTGGATCCGCCACCGCCCACTGAAGACTTGCGACCGGTGTGAGCTCTGGACCGGAGGTCTACCAGTTTTGTGACAACCGGAGGGGCTGGGGGTGGGGGGCTTCACTGAATACTTGTGATGGGAGGGGGGTCCACGCCAAAATGAATGGGGGGTCACGCCTAAGATGGCCTAAATTTTGAATTGGTCCTCAAAATGGGGGGTGGGTTCGGACCCCCTTGATGCGCCCCTGCCTATGAAACAGATTTTAAAACCTGCGACGGGGTGGGGGGGAGGGGGGGGGGGGTGTGAAAATGTGCGTTTAGATGCCGCGAAACAGATCCCTTCTGATTTTCAAATTGGCAGTAAAACGTCCCGACCGAACGGATTTGGACGGTGAAAAGAGGGGAGTGCTTTACCGAGGAACTTCCTAAACCCAGGAATATTTTCAGTATACCCCCCCACACACACACACAGGGAGGGCAAGCGGGGGTCGTGTTCCTAGATCACGAAGCATTTTCAGTGCATTTGTAATACAAATTTAGGTCACTGCAATGACAATGAAAGTCACAGTAAGCTCGCGAAGGAGCTTGCGAGAAAACGGCACACGCGAGGTTACAACCAATCAGAAAGCTCTAAGAAATTCAATTCGGCAGTCAACGGCCATGGTGAGCGGAAAAATTCAAAATTGCGTAACGTTGGTGGAAAAAAAGTCTTGATGCAGCGATTTGAAGGTGTGTTTGAATAGGATTAAATGATGAGTTCGTGAGTAAAGTGTTGAAAAAATGAATGAAGCGAACAAACCGCGCAGTCGTGCTATTTTGTTGACGAAATCGACCGATGTTGTTCGGGCTGAGTTTTCTGGCTGCAAAATGTTTTTCCTACCTTCTCTCTTTATATGACGTATAAAGCCGTGACGTGACGTGAAGCCGCCCCCCCCCCCTCCCGCCCCACCCACCTACGATTGAGGCACCTGTGTTTAAACTAAACTTGCCATAACACGCGCCATTTCAATCGGTTGTGACGGATCAAAATGGCTGTAGCTGGCTAGCCTTAGCCCCGGTCCGGGATGTTTGCAGATGGTCAATAACTTACGATTCCCTTTAAATACATTAAATATCAATCTATGGCTAAATCAAACATAAAATGTATATTAAGAAGTGATGTACATATTAGAAAGTAGGCCTACACAAATACAAAGACTTCCAGTATATGAGAGGTCAGTTACATTGCAACACACTCCAGAGCCAAGCCAATAATACACGTATGGTTGTAATAGAACATTAACTTTAATACACTTTATCATGCCTAACACCATGACTTCGGGTCGATGATGAGACAGTCGGGCAGATCTGAAACAGGAAATAAACTCGAGTGGGAGTAAATGAGTTATCACATCGGACCTATCCGCCATCAGCTGTCTGGATCCGGTGATGACCAAGTCGTATCTCTTCCCGGATGACTCGGGGTGGTGGACACAGGGATGATGATCGGGGGGTGAGGCGCCGGGAGGCTTGTCTCTATCTAGGAACAATATAGTACAAGCTGATGTAGTGATACTTTATGTATATTATGTTATCTTACTTAACACAATGACTTCGGCATACGCTGGAGCGGGAGTATCTGAGTTGTCGCATTGGAACTGTCCGCCATCAGCATTCTGGACCCCTGTGATGACAAAGTCGAATCTTTTCCCGGATGACCCGGTGCGGTTGACAGCCGAGTAACGAGCTGGAGGTGAAGCGCTGGGCAAGGTAACGCCATCTCGGAATAGTGTTTTACAGGTTGGCGCGTTAGTGATACACTCGAACCACACCAGTTCAAATTTACTCTCATTGAACTCACAGGGGAGCTCGACGTTGTCGCCGACGCACTGCGCCACGTTCTGAGGAGGGGTTGTGATGGTCGCCTGGCCGACAACACCTGAAGGAACAACGGACAGTGTCTACTCAGTGTCGATAAGTGAAACATGTTCACCATGGGGTTGGCATCCGTGCGCCTGCGAAATACGACAGATTGCAGCTTTTGTTTTCATTTCACACTATTTATGCAGAAATATCATGTCCATGTAGATTTGTATAGTGCAAATAATAAAAGATAAGCAGTCACATATAACAGAGCTATATATCTGACAGAAAAGGGTTTTTTCCTTGACAGCTGACAATAAGTTGGGAGCTACGTGCACTACGTCACAGATCTTGCGGCAGTCGTCGCATCGATTTTAAGGCAACTATTTAGGCACTCCGACACGGACATGGAAAGGTTCAGCACCCCCCGCCCCCCCCCCCCCCCACGGGGTGACGAGTGGGGTCGACACGTGGTCTGTAAGATACGAGCGCCCCTTCATGCGGTGACGAGTGAGGTCGATTCGAGGCCTGCGGGGTACGGGCGCCCCTCCATTAGGTGACGAGTGGGGTCGACACGTGGTCTGTAAGATACGGGCGCCCCTCCATTGTGTGACGAGTGTTGTCGACAGGCGGTCTGTGGGGTACGGGCGCCGCATCCATGGGGTGACGAGTGGGTTCGACGAGTGGTCTGTGGGGTGAGGGCAACACTTCGTGGGTGACGAGTGGGGTCGACACGAGGTCTGTGGGGTAAGGGCACCACTTCATGGGGTGACGAGTGGGGTCGACACGTGGTCTGTGGGGTTCGGGCGCCCCTCCATGGGGTGAGGAGAGTGGGGTCGACACGTGGTCTGTAAGATACCCACGCCCCTTCCTGGGGTGACGAGTGGGGTCGACACGTGGTCTGTGGGTAAGGGCACCACTTCATGGGGTGAAGAGTTGGGTCGACACGTGGTCTATGGTGTACAGGCGCCCCTGCATGGGGTGACGAGTGGGGTCAACACGTGGTCTGTGGGCAAGGGCACCACTTCATGGGGTGACGAGTGAGGTCGACACGTGGTCTCTGGCGTACGACGCCTCTTTGTGGGAAGACGAGTGGGGTCGACACGTGGTCTGTGGGGTACCGCCCCCCTTCGTGGGGTGACGAGTGGGGTCGACACGTGGTATGTGGAGTACAGGCGCCCCTCCATGGGGTGACGAGTGGGGTCGACACGTGGTCTGTGAGGTAAGGGGGCCACTCCGTGGGGTGAAGAGTGGGGTCGACACGTGGTCTGTGGGGTACCTGCGCCCCTCCATGGGGTGTCGAATGGGGTCGACACGTGGTCTGTGGGGTACAGGCGCCCCTCCATGGGGTGACGAGTGGGGTCAACACGTGGTATGTGGGCAAGGGCACCATTTCATGGGGTGACGAGTGAGGTCGACACGTGGTCTCTGGGGTACGACGCCCCTTTGTGGGATGAGGGGTGGGGTCGACACGTGGTCTGTGGGGTACAGGCGCCCCTCCAAGGGGTGACGAGTCTTGTCGACACGTAGTCTGTGGGGTAAGGGCACCACTTCGTGGGGTGACGAGTGGGGTCGACACGTGGTATGTGGAGTACAGGCGCCCCTTCGTGGGGTGACGAGTGGGGTCGACACGTGGTCTGTGGGGTACCTGCGCGCCTCCATGGGGTGTCGAGTGGGGTCGACACGTGGTCTGTGGGGTACGGCCCCCCCTCCATGGGGTGCCAAATGGGGTCGACACGTGGTCTGTGGGGTACCTGCGCCCCTCCATGGGGTGACCAGTGGGGTCGACACGTGGTCTGTGGGGTACGGGCGCCCCTCCATGCGGGTTACGAGTGGGGTCGACACGTGGTCTGTGTCGTAAGGCCACCACTTCATGGGGTGACGAGTGGGGTCGACACGTGGCCTGTGGGGTACGGGCGCCCCGTCATGGGATGACGAGTGGGGTCGACACGTGGTCTGTAAGATACCCACGCCCCTTCATGGGGTGACGAGTGGGGTCGACAAGTGGTCTGTGGGGTTAGGGCACCACTTCATGGGGTGACGAGTGGGGTTGAGACGTGGTCTGTGGGTACGGGCGCCCCTCCATGGGGTGACGAGTGGGGTCGACACGTGGTCTATTGATAAGGGCACCACATCTTGGGGTGACGAGTGAGGTCGACAAGTGGTCTCTGGGGTACGACGCCCCTTTATGGGGTGACGAGTGGGCTCGACACGTGGTCTGTGGGGTACGGGCGACCCCTTCATCGGGTGACGAGTGGGCTCGACACGTGGTCTGTGGGGTACGGGCGACCCCTTCATCGGGTGACGAGTGGGGTCGACACGTGGCCTGTGGGGTAATGGCGACCCCTTCGTGGGGTGACGAGTGGGGCCGACACGTGGTCTGTGGGGTACAACGCCCCTTTATGGGGTGACGAGTGGGGTCGACACGGGGTCTGGTTTACGGGCGCCCCTCCATTGAGTGACGAATGTTGTCGACAGGCGGTCTGTGGGGTACGGGCGCCGCATCCATGGAGTGACGAGTGGGTTCGACTCGTGGTCTGTGGGGTAAGGGCAACACTTCGTGGGTGAAGAGTCTGGTCGAAACGTAGTCTGTGGGGTAAGGGCACCACTTCGTGGGGTGACGAGTGGGGTCGACACGTGGTATGTGGGGAACGGGCGCCCCTCCATGGGGTGCCGTTTGGGGTGGACACGTGGTCCGTGGGGTAATGGAGACCCTTCATGGGGTGACGAATGGGTTCGACACGTGGTCTGGGGGGTACGGGCGCCCCTCCGTTGGGGGACCAGTGGGGTCGACACGTGTTCTGTAAGATACTTGCACCGCTCCATGGTGTGACGAGTGGGGTCGACACGTGGTCTGTGGGGTACGGGTGCCCCTCCATGGGGTGACGAGTTGGGTCGACACGTGGTCTCTTGGGTACGACGCCCCTCTACGGGGTGACGAGTGGGGTCGACACGTGGTCTGTGGGGTACGGGTGCCCCTCCATGGGGTGACGAGTTGGGTCGACACGTGGTCTCTTGGGTACGACGCCCCTCTACGGGGTGACGAGTGGGGTCGACCCGTGGCCTGTGGAGTATTGGCGACCCCTTTGTTGGGTGACGAGTGGGGCCGACACGTGGTCTGTGGGGTACAACGCCCCTCTTTGGGGTAACGAGTGGGGTCGACACGGGGTCTGTGGGGTACGGGCGCTCCTTCCTGGGGTGACGAGTGGGGTCGACACGTGGTCTGTGGGTAAGGGCACCACTTCATGGGGTGACGAGTGAGGTCGACACGTGGTCTCTGGGGTACGACGCCCCTTTGTGGGGTGACGAGTGGGGTCGACACGTGGTCTGTGGGGTACAGGCACCCCTCCAAGGGGTGACGAGTCTGGTCGACACGTAGTCTGTGGGGTAAGGGCACCACTTCATGGGGTGACGAGTGGGGTCGACACGTGGTATGTGGGGAACGGGCGCCCCTCCATGGGGTGACGAGTGGGGTCGACACGTGGTCTGTAAGATACGGGCGCCCCTTCATGGATTGACGAGTGAGGTCGACACGTGGCCTGTGAGGTACGGGCACCCCTCCATGGGGTGACGAGTGGGGTCGACACGTGGTCTGTGGGGTACGGGCGCCCCTCCATGGGGTGACGAGTGGAGTCGACACGTGGTCTGTGGGGTCCGAGCGTCCCTCCATCGGGTGACGAGTGAGGTTGACACGTTGTCTGTAAGATACGGGCGCCCCGTCATGTTGTGACGAGTGGGGTCGACACGTGGTCTGTAAGATACCCACGCCCCTTCATGGGGTGACGAGTGGGGTCGACACGTGGTCTGTGGGGTAAGGGCACCACTTCATGGGGTGACGAGTGGGGTCGACACGTGGTCTGCGGGGTAAGGGCACCACTTCATGGGGTGACGAGTGGGGTCGACACGTGGTATGTGGGGTACGGGGGCCCCTCCATTGGGTGACGAGTGAGGTCCACACGTGGTCTGTGGGGTACGACCGCCCCTCCATTGGGGCGACGAGTGGGGTCGACACGTGGTCTGTAAGATACGGGCGCCCCTTCATGGAGTGACGAGTGAGGTCGACACGTGGCCTGTGAGGTACGGGCACCCCTCCATGGGGTGACGAGTGGGGTCGACACCTGGTCTCTGGGGCACGGGCGCCCCTCCATGGGGTGACGAGTGAGGTCGACACGTGGTCTCTGGGGTACGACGCCCCTTTGTGGGGTGACGAGTGGGGTCGACACGTGGTCTGTGGGGTACAGGCACCCCTCCAAGGGGTGACGAGTCTGGTCGACACGTAGTCTGTGGGGTAAGGGCACCACTTCATGGGGTGACGAGTGGGGTCGACACGTGGTATGTGGGGAACGGGCGCCCCTCCATGGGGTGACGAGTGGGGTCGACACGTGGTCTGTAAGATACGGGCGCCCCTTCATGGATTGACGAGTGAGGTCGACACGTGGCCTGTGAGGTACGGGCACCCCTCCATGGGGTGACGAGTGGGGTCGACACGTGGTCTGTGGGGTACGGGCGCCCCTCCATGGGGTGACGAGTGGAGTCGACACGTGGTCTGTGGGGTCCGAGCGTCCCTCCATCGGGTGACGAGTGAGGTTGACACGTTGTCTGTAAGATACGGGCGCCCCGTCATGTTGTGACGAGTGGGGTCGACACGTGGTCTGTAAGATACCCACGCCCCTTCATGGGGTGACGAGTGGGGTCGACACGTGGTCTGTGGGGTAAGGGCACCACTTCATGGGGTGACGAGTGGGGTCGACACGTGGTCTGCGGGGTAAGGGCACCACTTCATGGGGTGACGAGTGGGGTCGACACGTGGTATGTGGGGTACGGGGGCCCCTCCATTGGGTGACGAGTGAGGTCCACACGTGGTCTGTGGGGTACGGCCGCCCCTCCATTGGGGCGACGAGTGGGGTCGACACGTGGTCTGTAAGATACGGGCGCCCCTTCATGGAGTGACGAGTGAGGTCGACACGTGGCCTGTGAGGTACGGGCACCCCTCCATGGGGTGACGAGTGGGGTCGACACCTGGTCTCTGGGGCACGGGCGCCCCTCCATGGGGTGACGAGTGGGGTCGACACGTGTTCTGTAAGATACGGGCGCCCCGTCATTGGGTGACGAGTGGTGTCGACACGTGGTCTGTGGGGTGAGGGCACCACTTCATAGGGTTACGAGTGGGGTCGACACGTGGTCTGTGGGTAAGGGCACCACTTCATGGGGTGACGAGTGAGGTCAACACGTGGTCTGTGGGTAAGGGCGCCACTTCATGGGGTGACGAGTGAGGTCGACACGTGGTCTGTCGGGTACAGGCGCCCCTCCAAGGGGTGACGAGTGTGGTTGACACGTGGTCTGTGGGGTACGGGCAACACTTCACGATGTGACGAGTGGGGTCGACACGTGGTCTGTAAGATACGGGCGCCCCTTCATGGAGTGACGAGTGAGGTCGACACGTGGCCTGTGAGGTACGGGCACCCCTCCATGGGGTGACGAGTGGGGTCGACACGTGGTCTCTGGGGTACGGGCGCCCCTCCATGGGGTGACGAGTGGGGTCGACACGTGTTCTGTAAGATACGGGCGCCCCGTCATTGGGTGACGAGTGGAGTCGACACGTGGTCTGTGGGGTCCGAGCGTCCCTCCATCGGGTGACGAGTGAGGTTGACACGTTGTCTGTAAGATACCCACGCCCCTTCATGGGGTGACGAGTGGGGTCGACACGTGGTCTGTAAGATACCCACGCCCCTTCATGGGGTGACGAGTGGGGTCGACACGTGGTCTGTGGGGTAAGGGCACCACTTCATGGGGTGACGAGTGGGGTCGACACGTGGTCTGCGGGGTAAGGGCACCACTTCATGGGGTGACGGGTGGGGTCGACACGTGGTATGTGGGGTACGGGGGCCCCTCCATTGGGTGACGAGTGAGGTCCACACGTGGTCTGTGGGGTACGGCCGCCCCTCCATTGGGGCGACGAGTGGGGTCGACACGTGGTCTGTAAGATACGGGCGCCCCTTCATGGAGTGACGAGTGAGGTCGACACGTGGCCTGTGAGGTACGGGCACCCCTCCATGGGGTGACGAGTGGGGTCGACACCTGGTCTCTGGGGCACGGGCGCCCCTCCATGGGGTGACGAGTGGGGTCGACACGTGTTCTGTAAGATACGGGCGCCCCGTCATTGGGTGACGAGTGGTGTCGACACGTGGTCTGTGGGGTGAGGGCACCACTTCATAGGGTTACGAGTGGGGTCGACACGTGGTCTGTGGGTAAGGGCACCACTTCATGGGGTGACGAGTGAGGTCAACACGTGGTCTGTGGGTAAGGGCGCCACTTCATGGGGTGACGAGTGAGGTCGACACGTGGTCTGTCGGGTACAGGCGCCCCTCCAAGGGGTGACGAGTGTGGTTGACACGTGGTCTGTGGGGTACGGGCAACACTTCACGATGTGACGAGTGGGGTCGACACGTGGTCTGTAAGATACGGGCGCCCCTTCATGGAGTGACGAGTGAGGTCGACACGTGGCCTGTGAGGTACGGGCACCCCTCCATGGGGTGACGAGTGGGGTCGACACGTGGTCTCTGGGGTACGGGCGCCCCTCCATGGGGTGACGAGTGGGGTCGACACGTGTTCTGTAAGATACGGGCGCCCCGTCATTGGGTGACGAGTGGAGTCGACACGTGGTCTGTGGGGTAAGGGCACCACTTCATGGGGTGACGAGTGGGGTCGACACGTGGTATGTGGGGAACGGGCGCTCCTCCATGGGGTGACGAGTGGTGTCGACACGTGGTCTGTGGGGTGAGGGCACCACTTCATAGGGTTACGAGTGAGGTCGACACGTGGTCTGTCGGGTGCAGGCGCCCCTCCAAGGGGTGACGAGTGTGGTTGACACGTGGTCTGTGGGGTACGGGCACCACTTCACGATGTGACGAGTGGGGTCGACACGTGGTCTGTGGGGTAAGGGCACCACTTCATGGGGTGAGGAGTGGAGTCGACACGTGGTCTGCGGGGTAAGGGCACCACTTCATGGGGTGACGAGTGGGGTCGACACGTGGTATGTGGGGTACGGACACCCCTCCATGGGGTGCCGAATGGAGTCGACACGTGGTCTGTGGGGTACCTGCGCCCTTCCATGGGGTGACGAGTGGGGTCGACACGTGGTCTGTGGGGTACGGGTGTCCCTTCATGGGGTGACCAGTGGGGTCGACACGTGGTCTGTGGGGTAATGGCGACCCCTTCATGAGGTGACGAGTGCGGTCAACACGTAGTCTGTGGGGTACGGGCGCCCCTCCATGGGGGTTACGAGTGGGGTCGACACGGAGTCTGTGGGGTACGGGCGCCCCTCCATGGGGTGACGAGTGGGGCCGACAAGTGGTCTGTAAGATACGGGCGCCCCTTCATGGGGTGACGAGTGGGGTCGACACGGGGTCTGTGGGGTAATGGCGACCCCTTCATGGGGTGACGAGAGGGGCCGACATGTGGTCTGTGAGGTACAACGCCCCTTTACGGGTTGCCGAGTGGGGTCGACACGGGGTCTGTGGGGTACGGGCGCCCCTCCATGGGGTGACGAGTGGGGTCGACACGTGGTCTGTGGGGTAAGGGCAACACTTCGTGGGGTGACGAGTGGGGTCGACACGTGGTCTGTGGCGTAAGGGGGCCCCTCCATGGAGTGAGGAGTGGGGTCGACACGTGGTATGTGGGGTACGGACGCCCGTCCATGTGGTGCCAAATGGGTCGACACGTGGTCTGTGGGGTACCTGCGCCCCTCCATGGGGTGACCAGTGGGGTCGACACGTGGTCTGTGGGGTACGGGCGCCCTTCCATGGGGGTTACGAGTGGGGTCGACACGTGGTCTGTGTCGTAAGGCCACCACTTCATTGGGTGACGAGTGGGGTCGACACGTGGTTTGTAAGATACGGGCGCGACTCCATTGTGTGACGAATGAGGTCGACACGTGGCCTGTGGGGTACGGGCGCCCCTCAATGGGGTGACGAGTGGGGTCGACACGTGGTCTGTAAGATACGGGCGCCCCGTCATGGGGTGACGAGTGGGGTCGACACGTGGCCTGTGGGGTACGGGCACCCCTCCATGGGGTGACGAGTGGGGTCGACACGTGGTCTGTAAGATACGGGCGCCCCGTCATGGGATGACGAGTGGGGTCGACACGTGGTCTGTAAGATACCCACGCCCCTTCATGGGGTGACGAGTGGGGTCGACAAGTGGTCTGTGGGGTTAGGGCACCACTTCATGGGGTGACGAGTGGGGTTGAGACGTGGTCTGTGGGTACGGGCGCCCCTCCATGGGGTGACGAGTGGGGTCGACACGTGGTCTATTGATAAGGGCACCACATCTTGGGGTGACGAGTGAGGTCGACAAGTGGTCTCTGGGGTACGACGCCCCTTTATGGGGTGACGAGTGGGCTCGACACGTGGTCTGTGGGGTACGGGCGACCCCTTCATCGGGTGACGAGTGGGGTCGACACGTGGTCTCTGGTGTACGACGCCCCTTTATGGGGTGACGAGTGGGGTCGACACGTGGTCTGTTGGGTACGGGCGCCCCTCCATGGGGTGACGAGTGGGGTCGACACGTGGTCTGTAAGATACGGGCGCCCCTTAATGGGGTGACGAGTGGGGTCCACATGTGGCCTGTGGGGTACGGGCACCCCTCCATGGGGTGACGAGTGGGGTTGACACGTGGTCTGTGGGGTAAGGGCACCACTTCATGTGGTGACGAGTGGGCTCGACACGCGGTCTCTGGTGTACGACGCCCCTTTATGGGGTGACGAGTGGGGTCGACACGTGGTCTGTGGGGAAAGAGCCCCACTTCATGGGGTGACGCGTGGGGTCGACACGTGGTATGTGGGGAACGGGCGCCCCTCCATGGGGTGACGAGTGGGGTCGACACGTGGTTTGTAAGATACGGGCGCGACTCCATTGTGTGACGAGTGAGGTCGACACGTGGCCTGTGGGGTAAGGCCACCACTTCATGGGGTGACGAGTGGGGTCGACACGTGGTATGTGGGGAACGGACGCCCCTCCATCAGGTGACGAGTGGGGGTCGACACGTGGTCTGTAAGATACGGGCGTTCCGTCATGGGGTGACGAGTGGGGTCGACACGTGGTCTGTAAGATACCCACGCCCCTTCATGGGGTGACGAGTGGGGTCGACACTTGGTCTGTGGGTAAGTTCATCACTTCATGGGGTGACGCGTGAGGTCGACAAGTGGTCTGTGGGGTACGGGCACCCCTCCATGGGGTAACGAGTGGGGTCGACACGTGGTCTGTAAGATACGGGCGCCCCTTTGTGGGGTGACGAGTGGGGTCGACACGTGGCCTGTGGGGTACGGGCACCCCTCCATGGGTAACGAATGGGGTCGACACGTGGTCTGTAAAATACGGGCGCCCCTTAATGGGGTGACGAGTGGGGTCGACACATGGTCTGTAGGATACGGGCGCCCCTTCATGGGGTGACGGGCGGGGTCGACACGTAGTCTGTGGGGTAAGGGCGCCACTTCATGGGGTGACGAGTGGGGTCGACGCGTGGTCTGTTAGATACGGGCGCCCCTTCATGGGGTGACGAGTGGGGTCGACACGTGGTCTGTGGGGTAAGGGCACCACTTCATGGGGTGACTAGTGGGGTCGACACGTGGTCTCTGGGTAAGGGCACCACTTCATGGGGTGACGAGTGAGTCGACACGTGGTCTCTGGGGTACGACGCCCCTTTATGGGGTGCAGGCATGGGGTGATTACATTGTAAATGTAATCGATTACGCTTACGATTACTTGGGAATTTCATGATTACGATTACGATTACAGGAAATATGAAAGTAATCGATGACGATTACGATTACATTCGATGTAATCGTGATTACAATCGTGATTACATGGACTGTTTTTCGACGTAATTGAAATAAAAAAACACAACACTGATGGATAATCGCGCCTCTATCTTGCTGGATTGATTTAAACTTTAGAACTTTAGGATTCTCGCCGGAGAGGGAGGTGTCGCGCGTAAAAACTGATTACCTCTATGTTAAATACCATGGAACTAAAGGAAGCCACACCGTTATATGACACAAGGGAATCTAGTCCAGCCACCACACCATGCATCGCCGTGCACCAGTCCTGACCGAATCGAGTTCGTTTTATAACACCTCTTCCAATCAATCTATATACTGAGAACAATAACACAAGCATCTACCACCCTCCCATCACAGCCCCCACCCACCTACCTACCCATTACAGCCCCCCCCCCCCCACCTACCTGCTCCCAACATATAGACCCCTAAGTCGCTCTGGACTACTTCTAGCTATCCAATGCAAACAAGATAATGAGGGGATTAGAACGTGGCACCCCCAGCCAGCTTAATTGGTTATGTCTGGTTATTTGTCGGGTAGGGCAGGAATGCCCAGGGTGGTTTCGAGGAGGGTCAGATCTCTACAGTAAGAATGCAGTGGTGAGTTTCCGTATATGATACAGGCGACACGGAAAGTATGACGATCAATTGGAGATCAAACATAGCAAAGTAATCATCAAAAGTAATCATGATTACGATTAAATTGCCTTAAAAACCAATGTAATCGATTACGATTACGATTACTCAAAAAATGTAATCGATTACAATCGATTACGATTACTGATTATGATTACCCCATGTCTGATGGGGTGACGAGTGGGGTCGACACGTGGTCCGTAAGATACGGGCGCCCCTTCATGGGGTGACGAGTGGAGACGACACGTGGTCTGTGAGGTAAGGGCACCACTTCATGGGGTGACGAGTGGGGTCGTCACGAGGTCTGTGGGGTACAGGCGCCCCTCCATGGGGTAACGTGTGGGGTCGACACGTGGTATGTGGGGCAAGGGCACCATTTCATGTGGTCACGAATGGGGTGGACACGTGGTCTGTGGGGAAAGGGCATCACTTCATGGGGTGACGAGTGGGGTCGACACGTGGTCTGTGTAGTACGGGCGCCCCTTCATGGGGTGACGAGTGGTGTCGACACGTGGTCTGTGGGGTACGGGTGCCCCTCCATGGGGTGACGAGTGGGGTCGACACGTGGTCTCTGGGGTACGACGCCCCTTTATGGGGTGACGAGTGGGGTCGACACGTGGTCTGTGGGGTACGGGCGCCCCTCCATGGGGTGCGCAGTGGGGTCAACACGCGGGGGGTGGGGTACGGGCGACCCTCCATGGGGTGACGAGTGGGGTCGACACGTGGTCTGTGGGGTACGGGCGCCCCTCCGTTGGGGGACCAGTGGGGTGGACACGTGTTCTGTAAGATACGGGCGACCCTTCATGGGGTGACGAGTGGGGTCGACACGTGGTCTGTAAGATACGGGTGCTCTACCATGGTGTGACGAGTGGTGTCGACACGTGGTCTCTGGGGTACGCGCTCCCCTCCATGGGGTGACGAGTGGTGTCGACACGTGGTCTCTGGGGTACGCGCTCCCCTCCATGGGGTGAAGAGTGGGGTCGACACGTGGTCTGTGGGGTACGGGCGCCCCTTCACGGGGTGACGAGTGGGGTCGACACGTGGTCTGTGGGGTACGGGCGCCCCTCCATGGAGTGACGAGTGTGGTCGACACGTAATCTTTGGGGTACTGGCGCCCCTTCATGGGGTGACGAGTGGGGTCGACACGTGGTCTGTGGGGTACATACGTTCCTCCATTGTTTAATTTGTACCAGTTAATAATGCGAGGCCCAAAAGCCACAACACTTTAGGTTCTTAAATAGAAAGCTCCAATCAACCCAGTCGAATGGCTTTATCTAGTCAAGGTAGCCATGATGGCTCCCGGCACGTTATCCTCATTACAATACCTAACGAGGTCCCGGATAACAGGTGTAGTCTCGTTTATGGACCGACCAGGCACTGAACAGTATTGGTCACTGTAGACTACATATCCTACAACATTTCTGAGCCTATTGGCTAATATTTTGGTTATTGCTCGATAATTTAGATTTAAGAACGAACTCGGTTTCTAAATCTAATTTGTCCCTTTTTTAAATAATGAGTGTAATAATGCCCCCCTTTTTGGGAGGTGGACAACTGGATAAATGTAGTGTGTTGGCCAGGTTTCTTGTCTTATTACCACGTATACCATGGCCCATATTTTGGATAATGTTGGGTATTAGTTACATTTCTGATTGTATGTAGGAGTATGTGAAATAAAGTGCTTATCTAGTATTAATAGAGCGAAATAAGAAACGTAGGATATTATTGAAAATAAATATGTACTAATTGCTGCTTCTGTAGTAATTAGAGGGCATTATGAAGGCAAGCGGTTCTTCTCACCCTTTTCAGCCTCAACCCTCTCCTCAATTATACCCCTCGCCTCACCCCTAACCCCAGGTTCACCCGCGGATCCCTCCTGATCACGGCGTGCACACCGCGTGCCCATTGAGGTGCACTATACGATCCCTGTGGACCACTCCCGAGCGAACGCTCCGATTGTCCGAAATTCACCAGTTCGGCCGACCGCCCACGCAGGCAGGGACTGGATCCAGACGCCACCGCTCACTCCGTCAGGACCGGATCGTGCGGACTGTCCTAACTTACATGACACTGGATTATCTGACACTGGATTATCACTTTGAACCATCAGGCTCTCTTTTGTATATAGATATTCAACATTACTTAGCTTATTAGTTTTAGCCATTAAAATCTGTACACGCCAAGCTCTCCGAATAATGCTAGTGGTTTGGTGGTCTACTCTGACATTGGTGAGCAAGGACTATATGTTAAGGGCCTGATCGGTATCACTTACCAGTGTTAAAGTATCATTTTGACCGAGTCTCATTCAGGGTAGTTAGTCTTCATGTCAGGTATCAAGTTATATTGTCTGTAAGACCCATTGTATACTAAATGATTCTTTTAGCTGTATGCCATTATATTTGAATTGATTTTTACGTTTACTTTGTACAAGCGTCTTTATTTAAAATAAACAATAAATGCAACGGTGGTACACTGTTAGTATCGGTTTTATTACTTTCTATGAAATATATTTATTTCGGCCATTCTGACAAGGTTGGTCACAGCAATAGGCACAATTACAACATTTTACAACAAGATATGGTGGAACATTACAATTATAATCATTGTAAACAAGTATCATGAGATACAATTACTATCATAACAGATGTTGAACAGTTGCAAACATATACGGCGAGTAAACAATCATAATAATATACGGCGAACAATACAAATAATACACAACGACTAAAATAATATACTGACATGTCTATGAAAAAATTTATTGCAGTAACCGAAGGCTTTACAAAAGTGGATATCTGTCTACGTATGATTACTTGCCTGTAGTATAACCGTAGTAACTAATAATGATTATTTGCTTGATTATTAAACTAATGTGGGTTTAAGTAATGCGCGCGCGTGTGTGCGCGGCCGCCGGTGCTGTCGCCGTTAAGCTGACCCAGCCTGTGACCCAGCCTGTGACCCAGCCTGTGACCCAGCCTGTGACCCAGCCTGTGACCCAGCCTGTGACCCAGCCTGTGACCCAGCCTGTGACCCTGCCTGTGGCCCAGCCTGTGACCCAGCCTGTGACCCAGCCTGACCGATGATCGCCAGGTCTTGGGAGTCACACCTCTCCTGGGCCTCGTACGTGTTGCAGGCCTCACACCGGTACGTCAGGCCGATCATCTCCGCAGTGACGACGATCTGACAGGGTATGACAGGACAATTGGCGGCGACACTCGAGTCGTTCACGTCGAGCCACTGCACGACGGAGGTCGGGTTACCATCGGCGGTACACGAGATGGTCTCACCCACATCGTACGCACCCTGCAGCGGGCTGATCGTCACGTCTGGCGGATCTGTGATCATCGCACTACATCGTCGCAATCAGGCTTAAACGTCTGTGTAATAAAATGAGAACTGGGGCCTCGATATCTGCCAGACTCTACACCACGACCCTATGGCATGCTCAGCTTTATATAGCTCTACACCACGACCCTATGGCATGCTCAGCTTTATATAGCTCTACACCACGACCCTATGGCATGCTCAGCTTTATATAGCTCTAGCTCTACACCACGACCCTGTGGCATGCTCATTTTGATATAGCCGTGGCTCTACACCACGACCCTATGGCATGCTCAGCTTTATATAGTTCTACACCACGACCCTATGGCATGCTCAGCTTTATATAGCTCTACACCACGACCCTAAGGCATCCTCAGCTTTCTATAGCCGCGGCTCTACACCACGACCCTATGGCATGCTCAGCTTTATATAGCTCTACACCACGACCCTAAGGCATCCTCAGCTTTCTATAGCCGCGGCTCTACACCACGACCCTATGGCATCCTCAGCTTTATAATCATCATCATAATCATCATCATTTATTTCGACCAGGAATCAATACAATCAAATATAGCATACAACAGGAAAAAAATGAAAAAAAAAAAAAAAAAAAATATATATATATAATCCCTGGTCAAGGAGACCACCATTATGACAGAGTCGCTGGCATGGTGGCCACCTCAACGAAAAAAAAACACACACAAAAAAACAGCGGAGGACAAGAGTCCATAAAGACAAATTAACAAAGTTAAGAATTACAGAAATACACCATTATAGTTCGATAGTACAAATATGAAATAAGAATAATATTGTTGGGGACTATATGAAGCGTAATTCTTTTTGGCAGACATAGCAATGAAATTTAAAACAGTCAAAACAGTACCTATCAAGAAGTCTTTTTTTGATATAGGTTGAGTATCCCGCTATTGAATGGGTAAATATCTTCGTTAAAGTCTCTTTTGAAGTTTGGTTTATTAAATGGGTTAAGTGAAAGCGGATGCAGTTTTCGGCAAATTTGTGCTTGTTTCTGGGTATAATTATATTTTGCTTACGTCTGGTGTTATGCTCATGTCGGTCCAATATACGGGGAAAATGGAAAGAGGTAATAAAATGTACAGGGAAATCATCATGCCGCAGTCTGTAATAAAACTTGAAAGCCTGTAACTCATGAATGTCGTCTATTTTAAGGAGATTCAATCGCTTAAATAAGGGTTCAGTGTGCGCAATATAATGACTCTTTGTTATGATACGTATGGCTTTTTTCTGAATATTTTTCAATCGATCACTTTGGTGGCCCCAAGCTAATATACAGTAATGGAAGTGAGATAAAATTAGCGAGTTATAAATGGTTAGCAGTATATGTTGAGGAAGGGCATATTTTAGATGCTGCATAACTCCAACTAACTTAGATATTGTGAAAGCAATTTTATCACCGTGACTGGCCCATTTCAGATGTTTATGTAGGGTCATTCCGAGAAAATCAAAGTCGTCAACGCATTCTAGCTTGGTATTTTCAATATAAAGTTCCGGTATCGTTACCCGCTGTTGTGGCATATAAAATAACATTTTTTTAACGTTAAGAGATAGTTGGTTGAGTTTAAGCCAAATGCTTACTAGAGAAAGTTCACGGTTTATATAGCCGTGGCTCTACACCACAACCCTATGGCATGCTCAGCTTTATATAGCTCTACACCACGACCCTATAGCATGCTCAGCTTTATATAGCTCTACACCACGACGCTACGGCATGCTCAGCTTTATATAGTCATGGATCTACACCACGAACCTATGGCATGCTTAGCTTTATATAGCTCTACACCATGACCCTAAATCATGCTCAGCTTTATACAGCCGTGGCTCCGCACCACGACCCTATGGCATGCTCAGCTTTATATAACCGTGGCTCTACACCACGACCATATGGCATGCTCAGCTTTATATAGCTCTACACCACGACCCTATGGCATGCTCAGCCTTATATAGCCGTGGCTCTTCTCCACAACCTTATGAGATGTTCAGCTTTATATAACCGTCTATAAGGTTCTGTCTAGTTTCTCATTTAATGCAATATATCTCGATTTTTTTACTGTAAGGATATCAGCATAAGGCTACATTTGCACCTGATTCTTAATACAATGTTTACATAATTCGAAATTTAGCGGCTTACTTTCCGATAACCTACTTTTTGACCGAGGGCCAGTAATGCATAAAGTGCTCCATTGTGTCGGTTTCTTTATATACATCGCACACTGCATTGTCTTTTATACGCCATTTCGCCAGATTGTAATTACAACCCTTACGAAAAAATACCATTACCATGGTATACCATGATAAATTTACCTAGGTATTTTAAAACAGGTATACCACGGTAGAGTATCATGGTATAATACCATGGTATAATACCATGGTAGAATACCATGGTCAAGCACATTTACGTAGGTATTTTGAAACAAGTATAACATGGAAATTTACCATGGTATAGCATGGTAATTTATCATGGCATAGCATGGTACTTTATCATGGTATAGCATGGTAATTTACTATGGTATACCATGGTATACCAAGTTCCAGGGTATGCTAAATTACCATGGTACTTTACTACATGGATACCATGGTATATTATGGTACTAAAAAAGGTGCAGTATGTGAACATGTGAAATACGCGCATTATATACACATAATTAACTCAAGGTTACCTGTCACGTAAATGACACAAATTCCAAAAGATTTATATAATATACACATTCTAGCCGTATAGATATATTAGAAAAACAAGCTACAATGTAGGGGAGAGACTACAGCAACTATCACCGTTAGGTCGAGCCCCCTTCCGAGCGAGAGGGACACTAATGGGCGCCATTATTGGAATAACATGGAATAAAAGAAAGTGGTCTCACTTGGTGGTGGCTCAGTGGTACCTGTGACCCCTGGGGTGGTAGAGGGGGTGGTGGCGGTGGTGGTGGACGGAGTGGTGGTAGAGGTGGTGGTCGTGACTGTAAAACGATAAAGATAGAAACGAGACATTATTGCGTGGCAAGTCACCAATCACAGCTGACGGCGAGCAGTTCAATAAATAAGACGGAACATCCCTGCAGCATATATACGAATATTTATGGAGCGTGAAGACAAGAGGTACACTGGAGGGTGGGAAGGAGACAGGTACATCAGTGTGGGAAGGACAGAGGTACACCAGTGTGGGAAGGAGAGAGGTATACCAGTGTGGGAAGGAGAGAGGTATACCAGTGTGGGAAGGGGAGAGGTACACCAGTGTGGGAAGGAGACAGGTACACCAGTGTGGGAAGGAGAGAGGTATACCAGTGTGGGAAGGAGAGAGGTACACCAGTGTGGGGAGGAGAGATGTATACCAGTGTGGGAAGGAGAGAGGTACACCAGTGTGGGGAGGAGAGAGGTATACCAGTGTGGGAAGGAGAGAGGTACACCAGTGTGGGAAGGAGAGAGGTATACCAGTGTGGGAAGGAGAGAGGTTTACCAGTGTGGGAAGGAGAGAGGTATACCAGTGTGGGAAGGAGAGAGGTATACCAGTGTGGAAAGGGGAGAGGTATACCAGTGTGGGAAGGGGAGAGGTATACCAGTGTGGGAAGGAGAGATGTACACCAGTGTGGGAAGGAGAGAGGTACACCAGTGTGGGAAGGAGAGAGGTATACCAGTGTGGGAAGGGGAGAGGTATACCAGTGTGGAAAGGAGAGAGGTATAACAGTGTGGAAAGGGGAGAGGTATACCAGTGTGGGAAGGAGAGAGGTATACCAGTGTAAGAAGGAGAGAGGTACACCAGTGTGGGGAGGAGAGAGGTATACCAGTGTGGGAAGGAGAGAGGTACACCAGTGTGGGGAGGAGAGAGGTATACCAGTGTGGGAAGGAGAGAGGTACACCAGTGTGGGAAGGAGAGAGGTATACCAGTGTGGGAAGGGGAGAGGTATACCAGTGTGGAAAGGAGAGAGGTATAACAGTGTGGAAAGGGGAGAGGTATACCAGTGTGGGAAGGAGAGAGGTATACCAGTGTAGGAAGGAGAGAGGTACACCAGTGTGGGGAGGAGAGAGGTATACCAGTGTGGGAAGGAGAGAGGTACACCAGTGTTGGGAGGAGAGAGGCATACCAGTGTGGGAAGGAGAGAGGTACACCAGTGTGGGAAGGAGAGAGGTATACCAGTGTGGGAAGGAGAGAGGTTTACCAGTGTGGGAAGGAGTGAGGTATACCAGTGTGGAAAGGAGAGAGGTACACCAGTGTGGGAAGGGGAGAGGTACACCAGTGTGGGAAGGAGACAGGTACACCAGTGTGGGAAGGGGAGAGGTACACCAGTGTGGGAAGGAGACAGGTATACCAGTGTGGGAAGGAGAGAGGTATACCAGTCTGGGAAGGGGAGAGGTATACCAGTGTGGGAAGGAGAGAGGTATACCAGTGTGGAAAGGGGAGACGTACACCAGTGTGGAAAGGGGAGAGGTATACCAGTGTGGGAAGGAGAGAGGTATACCAGTGTGGGAAGGAGAGAGGTATACCAGTGTGGGAAGGAGAGAGGTACACCAGTGTGGGAAGGAGAGAGGTAACGCCAGTGTGGGAAGGAGAGAGGTATACCAGTCTGGGAAGGGGAGAGGTATACCAGTGTGGAAAGGAGAGAGGTATAACAGTGTGGAAAGGGGAGAGGTATACCAGTGTGGGAAGGAGAGAGGTATACCAGTGTGGAAAGGGGAGAGGTATACCAGTGTGGGAAGGAGAGAGGTACACCAGTGTGGGAAGGGGAGAGGTATACCAGTGTGGGAAGGAGAGAGGTATGCCAGTGTGGGAAGGAGAGAGGTATACCAGTGTGGGAAGGAGAGAGGTATACCAGTGTGGGAAGGAGAGAGGTATACCAGTGTGGGAAGGAGAGAGGTATACCAGTGTGGGAAGGAGAGAGGTATGCCAGTGTGGGAAGGAGAGGGGCATACCAGTGTGGGAAGGAGAGAGGTATACCAGTGTGGGAAGGAGAGAAGTATACCAGTGTGGGAAGGAGAGAGGTATACCAGTGTGGGAAGGAGAGAGGTATACCAGTGTGGGAAGGAGAGAGGTATACCAGTGTGGGAAGGAGAGAGGTATACCAGTGTGAAAAGGAGAGAAGTATACCAGTGTGGGAAGGAGAGAGGTATACCAGTGTGGGAAGGAGAGAGGTACACCAGTGTGGGAAGGGGAGAGTTATACCAGTGTGAAAAGGAGAGAGGTATACCAGTGTGGGAAGGAGAGAGGTATACCAGTGTGGGAAGGGGAGAGGTATACCAGTGTGGGAAGGAGAGAGGTATACCAGTGTGGGAAGGGGAGAGGTATACCAGTGTGAAAAGGAGAGAGGTATACCAGTGTGGGAAGGGGAGAGGTATACCAGTGTGGGAAGGAGAGAAGTACACCAGTGTGGGAAGGAGAGAGGTACACCAGTGTGGGAAGGAGAGAGGTAAAGCAGTGTGGGAAGGAGAGAGGTACACCAGTGTGGGAAGGAGAGAGGTATACCAGTGTGGGAAGGAGAGAAGTACACCAGTGTGGGAAGGAGAGAGGTACACCAGTGTGGGAAGGAGAGAGGTTTACCAGTGTAAGAAGGAGAGAGGTATGCCAGTGTGGGAAGGAGAGAGGTATACCAGTGTGGGAAGGAGAGAGGTATACCAGTGTGGGAAGGAGAGGGGTATACCAGTGTGGGAAGGAGAGAGGTACACCAGTGTGGGAAGGAGAGAGGTATACCAGTGTGGGAAGGAGAGAGGTTTACCAGTGTGGGAAGGAGAGAGGTATACCAGTGTGGGAAGGAGAGGGGTATACCAGTGTGGGAAGGAGAGAGGTACACCAGTGTGGGAAGGAGAGAGGTATACCAGTGTGGGAAGGAGAGAGGTATACCAGTGTGGAAAGGAGAGAGGTATAACAGTGTGGAAAGGGGAGAGGTATACCAGTGTGGGAAGGAGAGAGGTATACCAGTGTGGAAAGGAGAGAGGTATAACAGTGTGGAAAGGGGAGAGGTATACCAGTGTGGGAAGGAGAGAGGTATACCAGTGTAGGAAGGAGAGAGGTACACCAGTGTGGGGAGGAGAGAGGTATACCAGTGTGGGAAGGAGAGAGGTACACCAGTGTGGGGAGGAGAGAGGTATACCAGTGTGGGAAGGAGAGAGGTTCACCAGTGTGGGAAGGAGAGAGGTATACCAGTGTGGGAAGGAGAGAGGTTTACCAGTGTGGGAAGGAGAGAGGTATACCAGTGTGGGAAGGAGAGAGGTACAATAGTGTGGGAAGGGGAGAGGTACACCAGTGTGGGAAGGAGACAGGTACACCAGTGTGGGAAGGGGAGAGGTACACCAGTGTGGGAAGGAGACAGGTACACCAGTGTGGGAAGGAGAGAGGTATACCAGTCTGGGAAGGGGAGAGGTATACCAGTGTGGGAAGGAGAGAGGTATACCAGTGTGGAAAGGGGAGACGTACACCAGTGTGGGAAGGGGAGAGGTATACCAGTGTGGAAAGGGGAGAGGTATACCAGTGTGGGAAGGAGAGAGGTATACCAGTGTGGGAAGGAGAGAGGTATACCAGTGTGGGAAGGAGAGAGCTATACCAGTGTGGGAAGGAGAGGGGTATACCAGTGTGGGAAGGAGAGAGGTACACCAGTGTGGGAAGGAGAGAGGTATACCAGTGTGGGAAGGAGAGAGGTATACCAGTGTGGGAAGCGGAGAGGTATACCAGTGTGGGAAGGAGAGAGGTATACCAGTGTGGGAAGGAGAGAGGTATACCAGTGTGGGAAGGAGCGAGGTACACCAGTGTGGGAAGGAGAGAGGTATACCAGTGTGGGAAGGAGAGAGGTACACCAGTGTGGGAAGGAGAGAGGTACACCAGTGTGGAAAGGGGAGAGGTATACCAGTGTGGGGAGGAGAGAGGTATACCAGTGTGGAAAGGGGAGAGGTATACCAGTGTGGGAAGGAGAGAGGTACACCAGTGTGGGAAGGAGAGAGGTATACCAGTGTGGGAAGGAGAGAGGTATACCAGTGTGGAAAGGAGAGAGGTATACCAGTGTGGGAAGGAGAGGGGTATACCAGTGTGGGAAGGAGAGAGGTACACCAGTGTGGGAAGGAGAGAGGTATACCAGTGTGGGAAGGGGAGAGGTATACCAGTGTGGGAAGGAGAGAGGTACACCCGTGTGGGAAGGGGAGAGGTATACCAGTGTGGGAAGGAGAGAGGTATACCAGTGTGGGAAGGAGAGAGGTATACCAGTGTGGGAAGGGGAGAGGTATACCAGTGTGGGTAGGAGAGAGGTATACCAGTGTGGGAGGGGGAGAGGTATACAAGTTTGGGAAGGAGAGAGGTACACCAGTGTGGGAAAGAGAGAGGTACACCAGTGTGGGAAGGAGAGAGGTATACCAGTGTGGGGAGGAGAGAGGTATACCAGTGTGGGAAGGAGAGAGGTGCACCAGTGTGGGAAGGAGAGAGGTACACCAGTGTGGGAAGGAGAGAGGTACACCAGTGTGGGAAGGGGAGAGGTACACCAGTGTGGGGAGGAGAGAGGTATACCAGTGTGGGAAGGAGAGAGGTATACCAGTGTGGGAAGGAGAGAGGTATACCAGTGTGGGAAGGAGAGAGGTACACCAGTGTGGGAAGGGGAGAGGTATACCAGTGTGGGAAGGGGAGAGGTACACCAGTGTGGGAAGGAGAGAGGTCTACCAGTGTGGGAAGGAGAGAGGTGCACTAAAAGTTTACGTTAGGCTGGCAAGTTATCCAAGCTTCAGAGCCAGTCCGTTGATTACCATGTGACAATGACTTTCGTGTGGCTGCCTATAATGTATTCAGATCCTACATTTCTCGTGGCGGTGGGCGTAGGGAGGACGGAGCAGGAGGAAGGGAGGGGGTTGTTAACTCAGTCGAGGGTTAACCACATCTTAACAAAGGTCATTCCCATCATGCACGACTCTAGGCAGACATGCTGCTGTCCAGAGGGACACTGTACGTACGATAACATGCTCCAACAAAAGGATGTATAATAAAGTCAGGCTAACAACGCCATGAGGAAAACACCTACCGTCACAGTACACGGGACCATGAGCGCTTAAATCCATTGATCACTCGTAGGCTGGCAGCCGCCTATGACCCTATATATACAAAAGAGTGAGCAACAACAAACGGCCGATCGCACATATCACCTAGCTTCGACCTCTCTCAGCCACTTAAAAAAAATCTGCCAAAGCTAAGTTATACATAATATTAATCACAGACATATATTCTCTCAAAATATACTCACTTAGTATCTAAACACTTCATGCAGAAATGGCACATTTCCTCGACTTTTCACAAATTTACGCCCAGCGGCCGGGGAAATCGAAACGCCGGAAGCGGAAGTGGCAAAGAAGGCTGCTCGTGATTGGCTGAGTGAAACTGTCACACAACAGCGGCAAATTTGAAAATCATTTCTAACCCAAAGGGGGGCGTCGACTGGCGTGCAAGCTATTAAATGGAACACATAATTTTCAGGTGAGTGGAAAATATATGTCTGTGTAGAAAAAAGCGGCAATTTAATCGTGAACCTGAATTAGTGACAAATATATTAACAATAATCTGATATGGGATATTTCCATGCAAAATTAATTGTCTATGAAACGTTGCAGGTCGTGTAAAAGCATTACAGACCCAGTAAAATCACCGCTAGGCGCCTGAAAGAAACGTCCGTTGGGGTATTTTTTAGCGTCTCTCTATTTTGGAAAAGTAAGAGCCCCCCCACACACACTCTGTGAGGCGCCTGTGGTGTAGGTATTAGACTGTCAATGGGCTGGGAACTATGCAGTGCAACACACAAGCACATTAATTCAGTAAAAGCTCAGGGCGGCGTTAGGCTGTTAGGGGGCCCCTATACCGCGTAAAAGGAATACCGTGTGTGTTCGTTATATTCGCTGTGGGGGCCCTCTACCCACCCACATGATGTTGGGGCATGTAACACGAGGGAGGTGGGGGCACGCTGTATACAAGCCCAGTGAGTACTTCATTTGGTTTCTAGTAGTTAATTTTATATAAAGTTGCCAAGTTAATAATTGCAATACCGTGAGTCACACGCCCTTTACGAGGGTCTCTTATTTATCATTCACTAAAAAGGTAATACATTTTTCGCAGGTCTTAGTGTGCATTTCTGTAATGAATGTCGCTAAAAATAAATACATTAAATCCGAAAATCCTATTCCCTGTGTCGCGATAGTCATTTTCATAATGTATGTTATTTTCGCAGGTTGTTGAGTACGTACGCCGAGGGCGAGGAGGCATTTTCGCTGAAGGAGTTATAAGAAATCACATTATGTAGCTGTAAGTTCATGGTCAAAATTGTTGGTTACAGCCTGCTAGGTGTTGCATCTTCATGGAAAATATGTCAGTCGCAACTTAAGTTACCTACTTAAGGGGGGGGGGGGAGGGGGGGGGGCCAGACCATCGTGATCACGGATTTTCATTAATGGTGAACTGGGATTTTTAATATTAAATAACCGTGAATCGGGAAATCGTCAATTTAATATCGTGTATCCGCCCTTCCATTGCATACAGTGAGTTCTGCTTTTAATTTATCTTTACCTGGGAATAAAGAAATTTATTCTTCGTAATCTGGGAACACGACTCCCCTCCCCCTTGCCCCCCCCCCCTTAGGTCTTGTTGCCACATTATTCCGGCCGTAATTGTTATTTTCTATAGACAGATATGAACCATCTTAGACATATTACGGAGCAACTATTGCAACGTGCTGAATTTACATCTTGGCCAAAATGTATATCGATCATATTTCCATCTTTAGGGTCGCTTACTGAAGAGAATCTTCCCCACTGGTGGACCCAGTAAAGCCAGAGTGGTACTAGGGGACGCGACTAACAAGAAAGCAACAACCCAAAGTACTTGATGTTAACATTGTCTTTAATAATAACAAATCTAGTAACCACAAACAATATCTTGTGTGACGCTCCGCATAAAAACGCGTTATGAATACTTGAGTACATTGTTTTGATCGTACATTTCTGGTCATTACACATGTCGACCATTACACGTGGGCCCACGCCATATCAATTTTAACACCTCATGTGCTATCATGACAGTATGTACAGACACGAAGTCAAAAGCCTCCAACGCATAACAGTATGTAAACAACACAAATTGCGATTACGTCTGAATATATTTGCTTAGTATCCTCCCGGCCCGGCTCAATACCTGGGCTTAGATTACCTGGATATTATCCACTCTGCTTTGCAGGCGTATACGTCGGCCTTCAAACACGTCCGCCATTGCCACAACTGGAAGACGAGGACCTTTCTCAATTCCTGAGTAGTCATGGGTGGACAAGTTTGGAAAATGACTCGTATTGTATGGCTTCACCAATACCTCAACCATTCGTGCTCCATGTGCAAGGCCGGCATTATACCATGTCTATTCGAGACAGCGTCATACCCATAGCTGAATTCGGCTTTCCGCCCGAACTATCGTCAGGTGTGGTTGTAGCCCTTACGGCACTCTGCGGTCTACTGCGACTCTGCCGTGGAACGGAAGTGGATGCCAGCACACTGCATCTGACCAAAATAAGGGATCTGGCATTGGTGGCAACTGGTAAAAGTCGCCACAAAGGATCACTTGGAGGCCACCAAATAACTTATCACTGTTTCTCAGTGCTTCACACACTGATTTCGCCTGAGAGAACACTCTCAGGCTAACCTGAATAAAAGTGAGGCATCCACATATTGCAGTACAAAAATCGTTTCTAAGAAAAAAAGATATAGACAGTCTGTTTTGGTATGATAAATACATTAGAAAATAAAATAGTTACAATAATCATATATACATGATTATTGATTGCATGATTATGTCATATATATAATTTTGTTCAATAACAATTGTTAGACACTGATTTTCCTCTTTTTCTTAATATTATTTTACTTACATATTTGTTTCATAAACTCATCAACTATGAGATATATGCAAGAGTACTTACCATTGATATTTCATCAATAAATAGGACATCCGTATTTGATATCCGCTCTTTCGCTTGTTGAAATGCCTCATCTTCCTTCAATAGACGTATCATATGGTCGCTGCTAAACCCTCCATCCTAAATTACAAATAAACTACAATAAAAAACCTTTCTAAAGTACATTTTGCTACTAAATGAAGCAATATTACTTGCATTGATATATATCATTTAGTCACAATATTGTACTTATAATCAATTATTTAATGCATTTAAACAAAGATTTAATTTTATGTTGTCAATAAGGGTACATTCTGTTTAACTACATCTGGAACATCATGATATGTCTGTGGAAAATTGTTGTATAAGCAGCTTGAACACAGATGAGAAATACCCACCTGTATGCCAGCCCAGCTGTGTAGGGTTGTAGCATGCAAGGACGGTTGCCTGTACTGCATGGTCGCAATGCCGGTGGCCGCTGTAATTGCGACTGTCTTCCCCCGATCAAACAGTATCTGAGCTGCTGACCCCACCAAAGTTGTTTTCCCCACACCCGCTTGCCCAGTTACAAGCACGTTGTGTCCTCCATCAATTAGTGCCAAAGCGTTAACCCAAGCCTCCGACGCCATTTTCACGCAGGGGCAAACACTCAATATAATGACTGCCAACGGGGCAGTGGCCAGACTATCATAATCACAAAATATTCAACATAATTTTATAAACTGCGTAAAATCTAGGGAATTTCCGTTACAGTCGTCGCAGTAATTTATCGGTGTCGTATTTACTTCCACATGCCCACATAACACATTTAAAAATTAACTAATTGTATAGGTATTTTAGGATTTCGTTGTCCCCCTGTTGCAAGGTACGAGCAAATGACCCGTCCCTGTGACTTTTTTTGCACTTACCTTAAGCCACTTCCGCTTCCGGCGTTTCGATTTCCCCGGCCGCTAGGCGTAAATTTGTGAAAAGTCGCGAAAATGTGCCATTTTGCGCGTCTGCATGAAGTGTTTAGATACTAAGTGAGTATATTTTGAAAGAATATATGTCTGTGATTAATATTATGTATAACTTGGCTTTGGCACTTTTTTTTATAATTGGCTGAGAGAGGTCGAAGCGAGGTGACATGTGCGATCGGCCGTTTGTTGTTGCTCACTCTTTTGTATATATAGGGTCATAGGCGGCTGCCAGCCTACGAGTGATCAATGGATTTAAGCGCTCATGCACGGGACAGACATCCTGTTCTTGGCTCAATACTAGCTAGTAAATGGATGCCTTAGTGTGCACGGCATAGTTAACGGGTTGAGTTATTGTCAACATGGTTCATATGCTCTGTTGATTTACAATTCAACTACATAAAAAATACATAATTACAGATTACTGGTTATTGATTATTGCTTAATAACATAAAACTTATTCGGGGTCTAAGAAAGCCTGTAACTGTGTCACCCGGGAGGTTTTGCATCGCTTAAGTGAATCTACACATTGTACAGCGCTCTCTTACCAATATAACTTACAGGAAAAGGTATTAGCGTCTAATTTTGCGCGGTAGAATTGTTGTCAGACCTCTGGAGCGCGAGAAACAAAAACTTTGCACCAGTAACAACCGAAAACGAATCAAGCTCTGCCATGTTTTCAGTTGCACTTCCTGCCGAGAAGCGGTGCGCACTAACGTACCAATTGTGTGCTCGCCGTAACTGAAAGACACTCCTCGCTGGTTTCGTGCCGCGGGGACCCCCGGCGTGATGAATAATATGGAGGGGGTTAATGGGGTACCCACCCAAATGTAACCAAAATTCACAGACGTTCTCTTCTAATGTTGGTTTACATATGAAATGTGGGTTTTGTGGATTTACCTTTTTTAGGAATATTTTCTGAAGGTGTATTTTGATGAAAAATATCCCCTCCCGCGGGAATAAAGGTAGTTGACGGTCGGGGCGGGATCAATTGCTACTTTTCCGGCATTTTCCAAAGGTGGATGCTCGTCTTAACCGTTAATTCCCCATCCGTTTCCGAGGGAGGGGAATACACCTGATGCCGCGAATACCCACAAATTAGTGAGAGCAGGGGCTGACACAGGGGCCCGCTTTTCTGAAACGTCCCATAGCAGCAATGAATGTGGTGCCCCCCGCCTGTTTGTACTGGATCCCCTACTTTGTTGGTATCAAGCTCGGGAGGTGGGGACCGGGCGGCGGGGGGGGGGGGTGCAAGACTGACAGCGTAAACTTCGGCGTACGGCGGAAGCTGAAATCACGTACTTCTCGCGTTGAACCAAGAATTGCACAAACAACTTGCCTTTGGCGTTAACGTTGGCCCGTGGATGCTTCACTGTCACCGTGACGGGCCGGGGCCGGGGCCGGGGCCGGGGCCGCCGCTGGGCTCTGGGAGGAGTACTTAGGGGGGTCCGCGGTGAAGCCCCCCCCCCTCCACCCCCATCCACTCGGTCGAGGTTTTACCATCGAAATTCGCTCGGTTGGGGCGTTTTAATTTTTCGCGGCAACCCGTCTATGAACGCACATTTTCAGAGCCCCCCCCCCCTCCCACCCCGGTCAGAAGTTTTCAAACATCGGCTCTATAAGGGTATCTTTTTCATCTCTCAGGCATCAAGGCACCCAACGGAACCCTCCCACCAACTTTGTATACGAGGCCTCCCCTCCCCCCCCCCCCCCTGGGTTACTGACGGTTTAAAATATTCCGAGATCCACACCGCTCCCGCTGTCATTTGCTCGGGGAGATGGTCTTGAACGCAAATTAAACATCAATGGAACGCTGAAAAAACTTCCACTTAAGTTGTGCTTTCAAATTTTTTAATGCAACGATGTCACTGATCTAGTAAAGTCAGACCATTTGAAACAAACGACCGTTAAACTACCAGGACATGTTGTTTGATGTTATGTAAAATCCGTAATTACATTCCCCAACCAAAAGGTGCGCGCGCCCAACGATTATTTCTTCCGGTGCGCGTGAACCCCAATCAAAACATGGCGCCCGCGGCAGCCAAAAAAGCTCAGAAATCACACAGCAGAGGGAAAATTATCAAAACACAAGCATCAAGCAACGTCATATCCCAAATTGGTAACATATCAACAGAGAATAGGTTACTTTATGTAAATATGTAGTTCATTGCTAAATATCGAGGTGAAAAAGTAGTTTTATGACCGTGTAAAGGCCAACCAGATTTTGGGCGCGATGCTTCTAATGGAAAACGATTGCTAGGAGATGTAACGTAGTTCCGCGACTGGACCCATATCGGAGCGGGCTACGTTACATCTATGGAACTAGCTTTAGACGAGCACAGGTGTGGGCTCTGGCGCCAGCTGTATTTAAATGCAATTTTTCACAATTTATAGTATAGTCAGCGAGGATTTTCCCCGACTACTAAATGAACCTGCCTCTACAAATGGAAGTGTGGCTTCTACCAAGTACGACTACATAGTTCAAATGTTCCCCTGCCGTGTTCGTCTTCAATGACTCGGTTACTGCAGGAAATGTTAAGCAATACGTGACCTATGGTGCTAACATATAAGAACGACCAGCTGAAAGCATTGTTGAAGCAGTGCGAGGTGGCGATGGGTCGAACACTAGCTCAGATAGCTCAGCAGGCCAGGAGTCGGCGTGGGGGAGGGGCAGGAAGGGGGTGGGGGGGGGGGAGCCACAAGAAACTGACATTTACAGGAAGAGAAAGTTTTATGTTGGGAGTAGATTGTCGTTACTGTTACTCTATGGCGAGAGCAGACCACCGGGAGAGTCCCTTACGAATCAAAAACTTATATAGAATGAGGCTGACCAAATATCTAGGTTACAGTGTTGTGACTGTGACATTAGCAATACTTCGGACAGCTTGCTAAAGTCAACCCTGTGTCAGCCAGTGAAGACACGAGTCATACCGGATTTCGGGTTTCACGAACGCAGTTTAGCCGACTACGGGGCTTAGTCTGGTAAAATTACCATGTAAATGATGGGCGATTTTAGTCGTAGCCGGCTAAGCTATGTACGTGACTAGGCCACTGGGGTGGTCGATGCTGGTGTCTCCGGTGGTAGTAGCAATCCACTCCCCTGTGAGCGTAAGGTCAGAGGATACGCACGGAACCTCATTAACGATGAAGTTAGCAGCCACTTGAGGCAGAAAGAAGTCTGATGACCGGAACCTCAGAGCCTGACATGGATTGGTGTTTTACGCCACCTTTGTGCCTAACATGGCCAAGGCCAATGGGATGATGAGCCGCCTCAGACACAGACTCAGACCCACACGTCTTCAGCCGACACAGCCACCTCTCCACCAGCCCTAGGTCCCTGGCTGTGCTCGATTCATTGATTTAAGCAGGACGCTTTAACCTCAGGTCATATCGCCACAAAGGCAAGGATCAAGGAAGAGAGGAGCCATGCATGTGGTAACCCCTTACTCTTTGCAAACAAAGACATGCGATCTTTATCCTGTACAAACAGCCTGCACAGGTGGGATTCGAACCACGCACCGGTTGCTTGGGCTGGTATAACAGAGCGCCTCCTCCAGCCACGGCACCATGGCGCCTCTCCTCCAGCCACGGCACTAGGGCGCCCTCCTCCAGCCACGACACTAGGGCGCCCTCCTCCAGCCACGGCACCAGGGCGCCCTCCCCAGCCACGGCACTAGGTCGCCCTCCTCCAGCCACGGCACTAGGGCGCCCTCCTCCAGCCACGGCACCAGGGCGCCCTCCTCCAGCCACGGCACTAGAGCGAGCTCCTCCAGCCACGGCACTAGGGCGCCCTCCTCCAGCCACGGCACCAGGGCGCCCTCCTCCAGCCACGGCACCTGGGCGCCCTCCTCCAGCCACGGCACCATGGCGCCCTCCTCCAGCCACGGCACCAGGGCGCCCTCCTCCAGCCACGGCACCAGGGCGCCCTCCTCCAGCCACGGCACCATGGCGCCCTCCTCCAGCCACGACACTAGGGCGCCCTCCTCCAGCCACGGCACTAGGGCGCCCTCCTCCAGCCACGGCACTAGGGCGCCCTCCTCCAGCCACGGCACTAGGGCGCCCTCCTCTAGCCACGGCACTAGGGCGCCCTCCTCCAGCCACGGCACCAGGGCGCCCTCCTCCAGCCACGGCACCAGGGCGCCCTCCTCCAGCCACGGCACCATGGCGCCCTCCTCCAGCCACGGCACTAGGGCGCCTTCCTCCAGCCACGGCACTAGGGCGCCATCCTCCAGCCACGGCACTAGGGCGCCCTCCTCCAGCCACGGCACTAGGGCGCCCTCCTCCAGCCACGGCACTAGGGCGCCCTCCTCCAGCCACGGCACCAGGGCGCCCTCCTCCAGCCACGGCACCAGGGCGCCCTCCTCCAGCCACGGCACTAGGGCGCCCTCCTCCAGCCACGGCACCAGGGCGCCCTCCTCCAGCCACGACACTAGGACGCCCTCCTCTAGCCACGGCACTAGGGCGCCCTCCTCCAGCCACGGCACCAGGGCGCCCTCCTCCAGCCACGACACTAGGACGCCCTCCTCTAGCCACGGCACTAGGGCGCCCTCCTCCAGCCACGGCACCATGGCGCCCTCCTCCAGCCACGACACTAGGGCGCCCTCCTCTAGCCACGGCACTAGGGCGCCCTCCTCCAGCCACGGCACTAGGGCGCCCTCCTCCAGCCACGGCACTAGGGCGCCCTCCTCTAGCCACGGCACTAGGGCGCCCTCCTCCAGCCACGGCACCAGGGCGCCCTCCTCCAGCCACGGCACCAGGGCGCCCTCCTCCAGCCACGGCACCATGGCGCCCTCCTCCAGCCACGGCACTAGGGCGCCCTCCTCCAGCCACGGCACTAGGGCGCCCTCCTCCAGCCACGGCACTAGGGCGCCCTCCTCCAGCCACGGCACTAGGGCGCCCTCCTCCAGCCACAGCACCAGGGCGCCCTCCTCCAGCCACGGCACCAGGGCGCCCTCCTCCAGCCACGGCACTAGGGCGCCCTCTTCCAGCCACGGCACCAGGGCGCCCTCCTCCAGTCACGACACTAGGGCGCCCTCCTCTAGCCACGGCACTAGGGCGCCCTCCTCCAGCCACGGCACCAGGGCGCCCTCCTCCAGCCACGGCACTAGGGCGCCCTCCTCCAGCCACGGCACCATGGCGCCCTCCTCCAGCCACGACACCAGGGCGCCCTCCTCCAGCCACGGCACCATGGCGCCCTCCTCCAGCCACGGCACCATGGCACCCTGACGACCAGGATCCCCGGCTTGAGGGTCACTGCATCCACCGATCCGGCATCGCCTGACCCGGTGGTTATGTTCTTTGGCAGACGCACCCAGTAGATATTACCATAGCAACATTGGTGTAAATGTCGACGGTGAATGCATGACTTACAACCTTCGGACTCACAATGTAACGCTCAAATACATGTAACGGGCTCTTACGGACAAGTAACGACACCAATGGGTGTGTTGTGCTGGGCAGCGATAATTTTATTCACCTATAAAGCAAGTCGAATAATAACACAGTATTATTACAAATTCCACATTCAGTCGACCGTTCACTGAGCATGAGGTTTCAATAAACACACTGAGGGCCAAATTTACCCCAAACTCTGTGCAATAGTTTTAAGCATAATTTCATACACGAGGTAATAGTCATTTAAATGTCCAAGTGACAGCTTACATAACCCATGATGAAATATAGACATAACTGTGAACGTTATTAAACAGTCAATTCCCTTAAGCAGGAAGCATTCAGCTCCACGTCAAACCTTACAAATAACCCTCTCCAATAATTAGGAAGCATTCAGCTTCATATAAAGTGAATAACTATATTTTAAACAGAGATGACAATCAGTACATAACTTAGAGACGTCCCACGTGCTACTATTTATAGCCTCAAACCCCATATTATAGTTAGACCAAATACCGAATACACAATAAATTGACCACATACCTATAAAGCAAGGCTCCTGGCCAAACACACTTTCTTCTTGGGCTTCCACGTTTCTCAAACACGCACGACTCAACTCTAGACCAGTGGAGGGTCTAGAAGGCCGGCTGGTCAAAAGCAAAGAGAGTGACCCACCCCGAATCAGCTCCTTAAATACCCCGGACATCAATTCCCAACATGCAACACTTTTTGTTACATAATTAAATTACCCGGCAGGGAACTAGCGCCCCGCCACCTGGTGGCGGAGATTCTAAAAAAAGAGACGCTAAGGTCAAGGTCGCTTAGTTGCCTTGCTGTTTCAAACAACTCGCACGAAGTTCAGCAGACTTCTAAATTCACGATAAGATGGAATTAAAATACATGGATACTTCGATCAAACAAGTACAATAGGTAAGTTTCCTCGTAAAGAACCTGATTATAAAGTTGATCGGCGCGTACAAACAGCGAATTATCGTCAAATGGAAGATAAACAAGAAACCCAGTTGAGGCGCCACCGCGGTCACTGACCTCCAACAACTGTCAAAAACCGATTCTGCGACATACAGAACACGCAATAGTAACATTTTAGAAATATTAATAGTAAGGGGGTTGACAAAGTATAAATCGGTGTCACTCACCGTATGTAGTGAAGGTTACATCCTGGAAGATACATCTCTCCTGTGAGAAGTAGTTATTGCAGGGTTGACACCGATACGTCGCTGTGGTGCCAAGCCAGTCCTGAGAGACTTCCAGCTGACAGGAGCCTCCAGTGGGACAGTCCACAGTGACACTCGAGTCGTTCACGTTGATCCACTGTATGCCGGGGGCCGGGTTACCCTGGGCTGTACACGTGATGGTCTCACCCACGTGGTAACTCTCCTGTATCGGGTCGATGGTGAGACCTTCGGGCGGATCTGAAACAACAATAAAACCATGAGTTGTCTGATTTATAAAGCACATCGGAACACTTAATGAGGAACAACCTCATTATAAAGGCAACCTCGTCAGCTCATTTACGACTACGTTGTTCTTAAACTTTACAATCTACCATGCTATTCAGTAAGAAGAATCCTAACGTCTCACCCATCTTGCTCCACCACGAACAGTAGTCGAAGGACGGCCCGGGGTCAGATATGGGTCAGCTACAGAGGATGCGCACCCAGAATGTGAATACAGCAATATAATAGCCCAATATCCACTTGTTCCTCCTACTCTGTTATGACTAGTGTTAGGATTGTGCCACGTGGACGCCCGGCACGAGGCTGTGGAGTGAGACACGTGCTTGGAGGCACAGGTGGCGCTGCTGCTGGGCGACGACGGTACCAAACTACAGGTGTCTATAGTGACTGATCTGTTCGGACAAAGTGCTGACTCACGCGTTTTGCATATCTTCTTCAGTTTCTTCAAATCAAAACTTCCAAATTAGTAAACACGAGAAGTACATTGTACTATACAGGTTGATCAAGGTTTGTAACACGCCTTACTATACAACACCTGCAGCATCAGGTACCTCAAGGCCTGCTTGGACCAACAACAACATGTCGTTATGACTGAGTTTATATGCAACTGCACATGGTGTCATACTCACAGTAAACAGTGATGGGCTGAAAGTTACAGGCGTTTGATCCAGGAAAGGTTGGAGTGTTGGTCGCCTCGCCAGGAGCCGTCCCTGTGACGTCATCAAAGTACCACTCAGCAGACAACGCCTGTCCTTGAAGGCCCTTCACGGCCTCCAACATAACGCCGTATTTGGCCGTGTTACCGCTGGTCTCGTTAACCCATCCAGGCAGCACCGTGCTGTTAGGGTATTTGAATCTCGCCACAGGGGCCCACCTTCCTTGGAATGTGACGTCACTGCTTAGATATATGAAGTCTCCCAGCTCCACCTCAGACCCAGAAGTCAAGTTGTTGGAGCACTTCATGTCAGAACCTGGTTTGAAAGGAACCACGGATTTAAAGCAAAATAAATTGACATATTGATAGTAATGCTCCATGCGATATGTTGATTAGTCACAGTTACGTATTCTTATTAATGGAGAAAACCTGTTTAATATATATTCATCATTCAATGACCGCCTTCTACCTCAAACAGTTGAACCTGTTGATACGGAGATATAAAATATCGAAAAACTATACCAAAAAGTACCTCCACCAATCCTTCGTTGGAATCCTGCCGAGACAAATATCACGTGAGAGCGTTGTATCTTTAAATATATTATGTGAGGGGTATTAATTATTGAAATATATAACGAGAGGCGTGTTAAATCTTTATTATATGGAAGTGGGCAGAGTATGGCGAAGAATATTTCTTTATGGATGTTGTCAGAGTGTGGCGAAAGATATATCTTTATGGAAGTTGGCAGAGTATAGCGAAATATACCTCTTTATGAAGGTTGTCAGAGTATAGCGAATGTGAATGGCAAAAGATATTTCTTGAGGCTATTGGTATTTTGTGGAAAGAAACGGAATCGACCGGAACGGAACGATGCCGCGAGGAGGGTCACTTGACCATAAAATATATAATAAAGTTTAAACTTATCAAATCTATATTTTGCTCTTCTTATCAACGGTATTTAAGTCAAATATGAGAATTAGACCATTCAAACTTGCTATGCGCATTCGTGACGGAATACTTCCGGTTGGACGACTTCCACTTGGACGACACGCCATTTAGGTATTTCTATTTGGACGACTTCCACACGACACCCCATTTTGGTACTTCTAGTTGGACGACATTATATACAAATACTTTAGATATCATTAAATAAGTAATACATATATATACATGTATGTTCCTCTTGATTAGTACGGCTATTTGCAGACAAAATCGAGAAAGTTTGCAAAATAGTGAAAGCATTTTTCAACGCGTCGTGTAAGACCTGGCTTCAGTACCTGGCTTGACAGGGGCTGTTCCCTGAACCTCCCTTTCAAGAGTAAGGCCTTCCCCTCCCGGCCGAGCCTTTAGGCTGGTGCGGCGAAGGGTGCAGCTCCCGGTCCCCGGAGGCTGTTCCCTGACCCTCCCACCTGATCACGAAGCCACGCCCCCCCCCCACACCCCACCCCGCGCCTAACTCTGGGGCTGGTGCGTTGACGGGTCCAGAACCTGGCTCGACCAGGGCTGCTCCCTGAAACCCCCCCAGGTGTGAAGCCTCCCTCCCGCTCGTCTACCGGACTAGGCAAGACCGCCAGCCTGTGATTTCGACCAGGGCTGACCCCCGCCTGCACCTCGGGACCCGAGCACCCCCCTAACACCCCCACCCGCTAACCACCCCTACCCCCCCCCCCTCCCGCCCCCTTCCTCTGCCCCCTGCCCCTACCCCCGGAGTACTAGCCGCTTCCCCCGGTAGGGTTACGATGGCCGCGACAAGATCGGCCATCCGAGGCCTAGAGACTGTGACCGGCTTCTTCGAGGCCCCGTCGGGCCTCAGAGGCGGATAGCTAGCTAAGAGAGCCGACCACGCGTTAGGCTCTAAAATATGTGGGATGCTGCCGGCAGGCGGCTCCCTTTATGCTCTAGTTTTCACAAATGCCACTTGCTACCAGGAAGTCGTCGATGGAGGTTTCTCTATCGACGACCAGCACGTCGCCGTGACACCGGCCGACGTCGAGAAGACCGCCCAGAGCGTCTGGCTGACCATCAGAGGCTGGCCGATGGCGGAGTCAACAGACCCTCTCATGTCCGCCATGACCAAGTTTGGCGAGCCCGGCCGCGGCTTCACCATCAAGACGTGGCCCAGCACCCGGTGGACCACCGGGGAACTCTCCCTTCGGATCCGGCCTACCACTCCCATCCCCGAACGCCTGTCCGTGACCATCCCAGGCAGGCGAGTGCGACATGTGGTCTACCTGCACCACCGGGGGATGGCGAGAGTATGCTGGCAGTGTAAGCAGCCGGGACACGTCCGGGCCGAGTGCTCGGAGACGACCCGGGCCCCCACTGACTTAGGCGTCTCGGGTCAACCCCGGGAAACCACAAGCCAGCCCACAGAGTCTAGCGACCTGGGGGCTCAGGACATCACCGAGGTCAATCCCAGTGACCCCGACAGCACCGACGGGCCTCCACCGGCAGGGGACCACCCGGCCGAGACGGCAGGGAGGTCCCCGAAGGAGGAGGCCGAGCGGCACGGAAGGCAGCCCTCGCCACCGCGGACTCCACGGGCGAGATCAGTGCCGCACGACCTCGCGGCAGAAACTCCGCGACGGAGGGGACGACGTCTCCTCCCTGCGCCCCCTGCAGCAGAGGAGACCCCCCCCCCCCAAGTCCAGTAAGAGACTAGCAACCAGTCCCCTCGAGGGGGACCCTCCCCTACCAACACTCTTCCGACGAGACTTCACGCTCCTCTCCCCATGGAAGGAGGGACACGCCGCGAGCACGTCGGGCCTGCTCGAGACGGGCCCTTTCACCAGGGACCGAGAGCCTTCGCCGATGAGGGACATCCTGGATGTCCCCCTCGCACTGGAAGCTCCAGAGCAGGCCCTAGGGCCCGCTCCCGACCAAGTCACGGAAGACAAGACCATCCCGACAACACCGCTCGACAGGCCGAAGCCCACGCCCCTCTCCCGATGGAGTAAGGCCTCAAGCTCACCGGGCCTGTTATAGTCTGGCGCCTTCTCACGGAACCAAGAGGCAGCCCGGGCGAAGGACACACTGGAGGTTCTACAGCGGGCCCTAGCGCCCGCTGTAGAACTGGCCGCAGAGAGCCCGGTCGAAGCGACGACACAATACGAGCCACGGATCCCAGACGACCCGCAGAACACAGCCCCGACCCCCGAAACCGGAGGAGGAAGGCGGGAGACAGGGCCCATACCCGGGCCTAGTCTCGCCGCCAACCTACACTCGGGGAGTAGGGGAGAGCTGGCAACAGCCAAGTGATGACAAGATGACGACCATGAACTCTCTGGACTTTTGACCGTGATTACGATTTTGGTTATGATCGCTCAATTCGATGACGACCAGTGAACGTTTTTGGACTCTGATTTTAAATTACGCTTACGACTTTGATCGGTGTTTTGATAAGCCCCGATTCTCTTTTGTGTATATGTTATTGATTTCGAACTCACCTCCGCAAGAGGCCGAAAGTCCTGACACAGGCAAAATACCGTGTTCCATATGCCCTGATTTTCTTGTGTATTTACTGTCCGATTTCGAACTCACCTCTGCAAAGAGGCCGAAAGTCCTAATACAGGCAAACCATTGACCCACCTTATTCTTGCTCCACAGTCATAAGAACGCGTATATAAGAGTAACTGTATAGTTTGTACCCCCCGATATGATTATATGTAAAGCGCCTTGCCAGTCGGCTCAGCCCGACTATGTTTATGTCACCCCGCCAGTGCTATCCTTTGTATATTGATACCTTTTACGATATAATAAAAGACAAAAAAAAGGACCTGGCTTCACGCCAACCGCCATTTGCATCGGTGTGGTTTCATTCATGCCAAAAATTGTGAACGACACCTGCACCCTTTGATGTTCAAGATGGGATATTATCGGCCTCCAGCAAGTTAATAATGTTCGATGCGGCCTGCGATGTCCGTTTAACACCCAGAACAATACGAAAAGCAATTGAGTTGTTATTGTACTTTTCATTGCGCTAAGACAACTGCGAAAGATTTCAACAGTAAAGACATACATATATCACGGCATGAACGTCTTGGACATATCCAAATATGATACAAATACATATTCTTATACTATACTTTTAGCAATTGAGCACAATTTGCCGCACGTGACGAAGAAAATCCTCGCTGATATAAATCTGACGTTGCGTTTGCCGAGACGGTCATCAATACTTCGTGTGTTTGTTTTCCCGTGATCTATCGTAGGTTAATAAAATAATAGGCGCGAATGAAGCTACATAGGAAATATTATATTTGAATAGATAGCTTAAGATTAAGAGACGAAGACGCTAAAATAGAAGCAGACTTTAAAGACATCAGAATAAATGACGCATGTGCTCTGGCGATGACGTAATAACCAGTAGACAGCCAAAAGGACAGAAGAAGGTGGCAATTGGTACCACGGTCAAGTGCAGCAGAATCTGACCGTCGGATGGCATGCTTCAGCCTTTACGACATTGAACAAACAGACAGGCATGCAAATTAGAGACAGTAATAATGACAACAGTCGACGGCTCGAACAATGACAATAACAAAGAGACTAAATAGATGGTAAAATAAACAAAGTGGCAGCTAGTTGCATACAATCTAGCAATTAGGGCCAAAGCTAGCTCGCCCGGTCTGATGACACGACACACAGGTGACTAACAAGTCTAGAGGTTCACCAATTCTATTGGCTTAAAGCAGTGGCGCGAAACTGGTATTAAATTGAGAAAAGTACAGGACCCGGATGCGAATAATTCGACGACATAAATATACAGAAACAACTTTGAGGGAGAGACTTAGACTGACACTGAGAGAGGCAGCAAGGAGAGGAAGAAGACCGGTCAGGGATAGGCCGTCCGGGGGTGGTGGAGTCGATTGGGATGTCGCGTATCGGTTTTCGTGGACATGGTCAGAACCTTCGCCGCCGGACCAGTTGTAGCATGACGTAACGGCCTTACCTTGGACCACGGTTGGACTATGGACAACGAAAGTTAAGTATATTCGGTTTCAGCATAGAACACGGTTTCGGTTACCCGGTGAGAAATCATTGTACACCTGTTCTATCGCAAGGAGGCTTGTAACTTGCCCGCGTGTAGCGTAAAGCCGAAGCAACAAAATTAAGTAATTATGAATAAGTAAATAAATATATATCCAAACCCTACATGGTTGTTGGTGTATTGTGTTCGTTCCACGTGAGCCTTCCCCATGCTACAGATAATCGTGCGAGTTTCAGTCTGACAACGACAGTCGGAGGAGACCCCAAATGAGCACGACCATAGATTTCAACGGTCGTTTGCTGACACGTTGTCTCCTGCTTTGTCATTTTTGCGCATAGGCCCCTTCTGATCAATTATGTGTTAATGTAAGTATACAGCGAAACGGAAGAACGGAACGAAACGGAACCCGGCAGAACAAGAGCAAATTCTGAGGAGCCCGATTTGCCCTAGCATCCCGGGGCTAACTACCCAGCAAACACCGAACGTTCAGCAAACCGTTCGCTGGGGGTTATATTTTGGTTACCTTAGTGTTTAACCTTCAGAGAACGTTCAATGAACGCTACGGCCTGATTCGGTTCGAGAGATCCCTTCCGGGAACGTTCCTGGAATATTTCGATTTTAGCTTCCCTCTGTTGAAAGCTACAGGGAACTTTCCCTAAACTGAAACACCGAGCGCAAAATTAACCGTTGATTAATGGGATATAAAGCTACCTTCTGGGAACGTTCCTCAAACGATCGTGCATAAAGCTACCTTTCGGGAATGTTCCTCGAACGGCCGTGTATCATTTCAGTTTAGTTCTAATTACATTATCATTATATGCTATAGGCCTAACGTCCACGATCCAAACTAAGGGCCAACGTAAGGGAAACGTCAAAATCCAGGGAAATTAGGAGACACAGAAAAAAAGATTTGATCGTCGACGCCACATGTTTAAAGCACATAATGTGGGACGTCTGTCCCACCCCTCCAACCCACCCCAAACTTACTTACGTGAAGCAAGATTGCATGATTTTCTGAAGTCCTGCGTCAACCCCTAGCCCCAGTTCTGTGACTGTAGGACGGGCAAAAATCTGACAGGGCCCGTCTACGCGTGTCTGGATTTATCTGTGACCAGTGTGTCAACAATCACACGTGGACCGGGGGTTCCATTAAAGAAATGCGTTGGCGTAAAGTAGGACAAACGGTCTAAGCTTAGATGGACTCGTAAACGTAAATACAACGCACGTAACATTGTGTGACAACCCAGCGACCCCCCCCCCCCTCCCTGAGCTCCTGCCCCTAGATGGTAAGCAATGCCCCCCCCCCACTCCCCATCCAATACATCCCTATATCCCAACATCCGCCACGTTTTATGGTTGGCTGTCTCAAAAAAAATGAACGCACATTACAAACTTCATTCCACTTTTTAGGGGGGTCCATTCATGTGAACTGCCACAATATAAACACGAAGGTGAGTAACGTTACTAATTGCGCACTGTTGAAAGGGCAACTGCACATGTCGCTGAGATGCCGGTCCACGTGTGATTGTTGACAAACATTCGCTTTGACTGCGCGCGACGCGAGCACTTCATACATTGCACCCTTGACGAGCGGCGAAAGGCGGGCGATTCGAAATTTGTTGTGTCATGAAACATCGATTCTGTTGTAAGATATCAACGGTGCTACCTAGGAACATAACATCTATGGAGTTAAAAAATACTGGATTTAGCGATGAGTATTGCTTAGTTTGTTATACAGAGCTGCTGTTAGACGGCAACCCAAGGCGTTCAGGGGTAAAATACCTGTCTTGGTTGGCTCGAGCCTCGTATGTAAGTGTAGGTCCTAAATCCTGTATGGAAGCCCAAACCTATCACTAAGGGAAAATCAAGCTATATTTAAAGAAGTGCATGATTACATTGCCACGTCTGGTCGCTTTAGGAGATGATATATGTTACGCCTTCAATCTGATCGAATGTCATTAATATGTATGTTTAATATTAACTAATGTTCTGCTTGTTATTTGTGCATCACATGTAAGCAAGAAGGATCTGTCCTCATCGAGTTACACGAGTAACAAGTGTCGCGTGCCGGCGCAGGCTCCGCAGATCGACAGACACATCGACCCCCCACCCCCTGGCCTGCGTCAGTCGATCTGCGGCGTTTGTGTGTGCTATTGATGGCTTCCAAACTAAAGTTCCAGGTTCAGTGCGAGCGTGTGACTGTGCATTAACGGATCCAGCGGGGGGGCTACTGCGGCTTAAGCCCCCCCCCCCCACCCCCTGGTCAAGCCGCAGAAGCCCTCTGCCGACAAGTTGAGCCCCAGAAAATACATAAGCCTATCTATGTCCAGGAGCAGCAGCCTGATGCTGACGAAGGGCCAGAATCCCCCACCTCCGCTGCTTAAGAACTGTAATCGCGAAATTCAAACCCCCCATCCACCCCCTAAAGTCTGCATCCGCCCCTCCTGTAAGATAGGCCCAGCTGCATCATGTCTGTTTATTCCCGTTCATCTCTTGTGACCGGGTAGGGGGGGGGGGGGCTGAACAAAATTGCGACCAAGAGGTTACGCCCGGGAGTGGGGTACAGATATACTATAGTGTCTGAAAGGGGGGGAGGCACATGCCCCCTATGCCACCCCCCCCCCCCTCGACACGCCCATGCATGCACAAATACTATGTCAAAAACGATTACTCCATTGTACGTGTCAGCTACTCTTAACCAAATTGTTCATTCATTATGACAACATTTCGGCCATACACTCCATAGCACAGACCTAGCCTCATGCACATAATGTCATACACCCACAACGGAGTCCCTCCCCCTCACACATACCTAGGAGGGACCCCCACCCACCCCTACCCTTCCCCTCGCAGTGCCATACATCCAGGACTGCCCGGGGCCCTCCCTCAGTAACACATATAGGAGGGATTTCCCACTTTACCCCACTCTCTCAAAACGATGATGGACATTCACACATACACCCATGACGGACCCCTCTCCCTCTCATACACCTAGAAGGCACCGTGTAGGAGGCCTCAGCGAAAAGTCAAATGCAGGGATAATCCTGTTGTTGCAGGTAGTTTTTGATCTATTTATGTCACAACGAACCGATACTGAGATATAATATTCTACCCTTGCCCATTACACTGCGACCTTGCAGTCTAACCACCACGTCCTGCATTTGAATCCAAGACTCTGGCCCCTACATGCATCCGCGGAGTAACAAGGACAATGTCTTTCCCAACTAATTGTCAAACATGATGCGCCAAAAGGATAATTCCCTTGGCACAGGTAGTTTTTAGTCTATTTATGCTAAACCAGACTGGTACTGAGATACTACACAGGAAGACCTCACCCAGGATGGGCCCCCACCCCCGCACGCACACCCATATCCGTATCAGTTTGGGATCCGTTAGGAAGGCATGGAAATTACTAAAATTTCTGGCTTATAGGTTGCACTGGTGAATAAGTCGCACCCACCTATTTTGAGAGATATTTAGACTTAGGCCATATATATAAGTTGCACTGGTGTACAAGTCACACTGTCTGTGTGAGATTCATCTGCGTGTTGAAGCACTGGTTTTCTTGTGTTAATGTTTGTTTGGTGCGTACTTGCGCAGTTTTAGCGGCACCAGCTTAACACCCCTCAACTAACAGCAATTAGGCAGTGTCTATATAGGTGGTTGATGCATCAATCACATGGTCAGGGAAACTACAGGCTTTAATACAGCATTCCCAATGAGCCGGTTGCATTGATAGGGGGGAAGTGGATTGAGGGGTCATCCATCCTAATCGTTGGCACAGTGCCCAATTTTGACTCCTGGAGTGGCGGTGCATGGCTGCAACATTGGATGGTGTAACTTGATACAGCTGCCATCTTAGACTAACCACACACAGGCTTGTTACCAGTAGCAAATAATTGTGTCTAGAATTGTTAGTAACATATTTTATTAGCAGTCTAAATGTATGTATAATTAGGCTATCTAAGATACCAGTCATTTGTGGTCTATCATGGAGGTCAGTGCTATTATTACTGACCACTTGAGGAGAAAGAAAACCTGCCGAACGCGCGAGCATTTACAATTTTGGGCAGCCAGTTTTTTAGGCAGGCAGGCTCTCAGCCAAGAAATGCTATTTGATCACAATGTCTAGAAGAAAATCATACTGTTATTAGAATATACCATCGTACTCCATGGTAAATACCATGGTATCAATGTCTGCGTATTTGTTTTCATGTTTTTTGTCCCCCATGCGGGCATGTTAACGAGTACTCCACGGCCAGCGGATTGGGGCGGCCACCAGTATGGCTTATACTCATTGGTAATTAAAGGGAATTATGCATGGTTATATCGTTTCGTGTGACTGGGTCGTAATTTGATCGTTTGTCGCACGTTAGCTGAAGGCGAGGTGACGGTTTTTCTAAACGTTCAGTGAACGTTCGCTTGAAGGTTCAATTAACGTAACAAAAACTTTCCTGGCGGACGTACCTCGAACGTTCCATGTGAACCTTCAGCGAACGTTCGCTTGAAGGTTCAACTAACGTAAACAAAACTTTCCTGGCGAATGTACTTCGAACGTTCCATGTGAACGTTCGCGAAACCCTCAGCGAACCCCCTATTAACGTTCGCGGAACGTTCAATTGTTAGCTGGGTAGCTAGTTTAGCGATGGAAACTAGCAATCAGTGTTTGTGAGCTCATGCCATTTGATGCCACAAGAGCACAAACTGTTTATGGAGTTATGGCATTACATTTTGCACAGGCAATGTGAGGCAAACACCTAATTGCCTCCTACCCCCATCCCCTGTTGCTTCTCTCTTTGTGTCGAAAAGCCCATACAGGAATTTATAATGTTTCTTTAACACATTGGTAGCTGTACCCGTCGCGAAGCAAGTATAGCCCTTTGTTTCGCGCATACGAGATTGTCGCAAGACACAAGACGGGGCTTGCACTAACCAAATTATTATTTACGCCGGACGCTTGTGATTGATGCATGATTTGTGATCATGACATGATTTGTGATCATGAAATGATTTGTGATTATGACATGATTTGTCATCATGACATGATTTATGATCATGACATGATTTGTGATCATGACATGATTTGTGATCATGACATGATTTGTGACCAGGACATGATTTGTGACCATGACATGATTTGTGATTATGACATGATTTGTGATTATGACATGATTTGTGATTATGACATAATTTGTGATCATGACATGATTTGTGATTATGACATGATTTATGATCATGAAATGATTTGTGATCATGAGATCATGACATGATTTGTGATCATGAGATCATGACATGATTTGTGATCATGACATGATTTGTGATCATGACATGATTTGTGATCATGACATGATTTGTGATCATGACATGATTTGTGATCATGACATGATTTGTGATCATGACATGATTTGTGATTATTACATGATTTGTGATTATGACATGATTTGTGATTATGACATGATTTATGATCATGACATGATTTGTGATCATGAGATCATGACATGATTTGTGATCATGAGATCATGACATGATTTGTGATCATGAGATCATGACATGATTTGTGATCATGAGATCATGACATGATTTGTGATCATGACATGATTTGTGATCATGACATGATTTGTGATCATGACATTATTTGTGATCATGACATGATTTGTGATCATGACATGACTTGTCATGGGTCGATGGATGCTTCGTCATGGCTCTTTTGCGATCGACTCGAAGACGACGTTCTTTTTACGTCCAGTGGTAAAAAAACTTGTGAAAGAAAATATTGTTGAAGTTTTAAACGCAGTATGCGTCATGTGGGTGCGCACGCCCCGCACAGTTATGGATCTGACCGAGCCCGCCCCGAGCCCACCCCGAGCCCGCCCAGAGCCCGCCCCGAGCCCGCCCAGAGCCCACCCCGCCCGCCCAGAGCCCACCCCGAGCCCACCCCGAGCCCACCCCGAGCCCAACCCGAGCCCACCCCGAGCCCGCCCCGAGTCCGCCCCGAGCCCACCCCGAGCCCACCCCGAGCCCGCCCCGAGCCCACCCCGAGCCCACCCCGAGCCCACCCCGAGCCCACCCCGAGCCCACCCCGAGCCCGCCCCGAGCCCGCCCCGAGCCCACCCCGAGCCCGCCCCGAGCCCACCCCGAGCCCACCCCGAGCCCGCCCCGAGCCCGCCCCGAGCCCGCCCCGAGCCCACCCCGAGCCCACCCCGAGCCCACCCCGAGCCCGCCCCGAGCCCACCACGAAGATAATTGGAAAACAAACATGCTGGCAAAATGGTGCGTATGGCTTGCAATCAACTTATCAATTGAAGATGCATGGGCCTAGATGCATTGTCAAAAATGCGCATAGCAAGTTTTAATGGTTTAATCCTCATATTTATTTGACTTAAAACCCTTTGATAAGAAAGAGTAAAATATACTTTTGACCAATTTTAATTTTATTATAAACTCGTGGTAAAGTGACCCCCCTCGCGGCTTCGATCCGCTCCGTTCCGCAAAATACCTATAGCCTCTCCTAATGAATGTGAAAACGAAAGATATCTCTTAAGGGAGGTTATTGGCGAATACCGAAGTATATCTCTTGAGAGATGGTGTCAGTGAATATCGTAAGATATTTCGTGAGGGATATTGTCAGTGAAGATTAAAAGGTATCTTTTGAAAGATGTTGTCACTGAATATTAACAGAAATCTCGTTAGGGATGTTTTCAGTGAATATACAGTGTAGGGGTCAGAACACGTTGACTCATTGTGTGGGGCTAACTGTACGTGACCGTAGTTGCATATCGAGCTCTACTAAAGAAAGTAGCTTTGCAGTGACATCAATTTACCACAGGTTTCAACTTAGTGGTAGACGTCATCGGTTTGTGTCCTTCGCGATGCTTTGTTATAAGTAAATTTGCCACATTGCAGATGAAACGGCGATGTTTATCAGATTTCTGAATTTATAAAATGAAACAATCGAGTTTTCTGTAAATTGTGATGTATATATGTCGCCTGGGCTTAGTTTGGCGGGAAAGAGCTCGATATACAACTTTAACCAAAGACAGAGACAGGTCACAAACTCAATAAAAGTCACTAAATGTTATATAAGTATGTATATATAATGCATATTATAACCGATTACAGGCTGCCACCCGCCCTGTTAGCAGCGCGGTTAGCATAGCATAGGCCGTGGCGCAACACAATGGGTGCATTTCATTGGGCCAGGACAGGTATGCGCCCGGTATAATAAACCTTTTCCGAGCCTGCCGATAGGGCTACGCCGTATGCCAATGAAATGTTCACACCGGTCAAGTTCGGTGCATTTTAGAGCAACGGAACCAGCCTAGTCCATCACTTTTCAATCAGCCGCCGTCTTCTCTCGAATGCTCCGTGCTGTTTTGAATGGAATACAATCACAGGGGCGCATCCAGGGGGGAGGGGGGCGACCCGGCCACCCCCCCCCCCCTTTTAGGGCCGAAATCATTTACCATATGAAAATCGAAACCGGCCCTCCACTATCCAGCATGTCTGGATCCGACCCTGAATCGGCATGCCGAATGAATGCGCGCACCCGATCTGACTGAAATAAGCTGTAATGCGTGTTCAGTTTACATCGGGGATACACCCGGGCTACCAAACAAATGCACCCAGTGTTTTCCCCCTTTACCTTGAACTTGGGGCCCTGAGTGGGGTTGCCACCTGGCGAATACCGTACGCAACATGAATGGTGCATTGAGTGTATACAGAGGCAAGAAAAACGGTTATGCATAACGCAACCGTTTTTCTTGTCGCTGTATACATATTTTTTCGTTTCTGTTACCCATTTTCGTTCTCTATGTCGCCAAACGAAAAATGAAAAACAGCCTGGATATGAGGCAATGAAACATTAGCTGTGTATGTTACCCACAGGCACAGTAAATCAGTGGAGGCCAGGGTGGGGGGGGGGGGGGGGGGTAGGGGGCCCCACAACGCACACTAAACACACAAGGTGTCCAACTCCCGCTCGAACTGAGCGACAGGCACCCGCTTCAGCCCCCAATATCGCACCTTTAGCGCGCTTGACGGGCCCCGTAAATGCCTAAGTACGATTTCTAAGTAATTTATTTATTTCATTAAAAAGTAAATGAGACCTGTACTGCCGTCTAGCCGCGACAAATAAAGAATTATGCAACGACAACAACCAACTCCGGAACAGATTGAGCAAAAATGGCTATGAGGTCCAAGAGGTGACGAGCGGGGTCGACACGTGGTTGGTGGGGTACGGGCTCCCTTCCATGGGTGACGAGTGGGGTCGACCCGTTGTCTGTGGGGTACATACGTTCCTCCATTGTTTAATTTGTACCAGTTAATAATGCGAGGTCCGAAGCCACACTACTTTAGGTTCTCAACTAGAAAGCTCCAATCGACCCTGTCGAAAGCCTTCATCTAGTCAAGGTAGCCATGAAGGCTCCCGGCACGTTATTCTCGCTGCATTACCTAACGAGGTCTCGGATAACAATTGTAGTCTCGTTTATGGACCGACCAGAGACTGAACAGTATTGGTCACTGTAGACTACATATCCTACCACATATCTGAGCCTATTGGCTAATATTTTGGCTATTACTTGATAATTTAGATTTAAGAAAGAAATCGGTTTCTAAATCTAATTTGTCCCATTTTTAAATAATGAATGTAATAATGCCCCCCCCCCCCTTTTGGGAGGTGGACAACTGGACAAATGTAGTGTGTTGGCCAGGGTTGTTGTCTTAATACCACTTATACCATGGCCCGTTTTGTGGATAATGTTGGTTATTAGTTACATTTCAGATTGTATGTAGCAGTATGTGAAATGAAGTGTTTATCTAGTATTAATAGAGCGAAATAAGAAACGTAGGATATTATTGAAAATAATTATGTACTAATTGCTACTTCTGTAGTAATTAGAGGGCATTATGAAGGCAAGCGGTGCTTGTCAACCTTTTCAGCCCCAACCCTCTCCTCTCCTGTCACCCTCGCCTGACCCCTAACCCCAGGTTCACCTGCGGCTCCCTCCTGATCACGGCGCGCACCTCGCGTGCCCATTGAGGACGCTCCGATTAGCCGACACTCACCGGCTCGGCCGACCGACCACGCAGGCAGGCACTGAATCCAGACACCACTGCTCACTCCGCCAGGAACGGATCGTGTGGACTCTCCCATTTTCCCTCCGACCCACCCGGACACTGGATTATCACTGAACCATCAGGCCCTCTTTTGTATATAGATATTCAACATTACTTAGTTTATTAGTCTTAGCTATTAAAATCTTTACACGCCAAGCTCTCCGAATAATACTAGTGGTTCGGTGGTCTACTCTGACATTGGTGAGCAAGGACTATATGTTAAGGGCCTGATCGGTATCACTTACCCATACCAGTGTTAAAGTATTACTTTGACCGAGTCTCATTCAGCGTAGTTAGTCTTCATGTTATGCATCAAGTCATATTGTCTGTAAGGCATTATATACTAAATGATCTTTTAGCTGTATGCCATTAGGTTTGAATTGATTTTTACGTTTGTTTTGCACAAGCGTCTTTAGTTAAAATAAACAATAAATGCAACGGTGGTACACTGTTAACTAATGGGTTTTTCACTTTCTATGTGTTGCCGGGTAGTCTGGGCGGTTTTCGGCATTTAGTTTATTTATGTTAATTTGGTGTGGGATTTCGCGGGCTTCCGGTGCGCCAGATTCCGGTGGTCTGAAAGATGTCTGAACCTGGTTTGAAACGAACCACGCACATGTTGCTGGTAAGGCTCAGTGCGATATTATTAGCTATATATATATTGTTATGTGGCCTTATTAAGAGAATATTGAAAAACGACTGATCGTAACTGTTATAACGTCGCCAAGACGCTTGCTTTGAAAGTTACCTACATCAACCCTTCGTCGACATTTTGCCAAGACAGATATCATGTGAAGGGTGTCAAATATTGAAATATATCATGTGAAGGGTGTTAAATATTGAAATATATGACATGAAGGGCGCTAAATATTGAAATCTATGACGCGAAGGGCGTTAAATAATGAATATATCATGTGAAGGGTGTTAAATATTGAAACATATGACGTGAAGGGTGTTAAATATTGACATATATCATGTGAAGGACGTTAAATATTGAAATATATCATGTGAAGGGCGCTAAATATTGAAATATATCATGTGAAGGGTGTTGAATATTGAAATATATCACGTGAGGGGTGTTAAATACTTAAATATATCACGTGAAGGGTGTTAAATGTTGAAATATATGATATGAATGGTGTTCAATATTGAAATATAACATGTGAATGGTGTTAAACCGGCCCTGGATGGTACCGTAACATGTCGGTGTTTGACAGGTGATCATCAGTAACGTACGTTTGCGCTATAACCTTTATAAATATTAATCTGTGGCTAACTCAAACATGAAAAGGATGACGTACCATTACAGATGCTAGGACACACCCATATACCACCAGTATATGAGAGATCAGTGAATGGTTGCACAACACACTCCAGAGACAAACCCACAATGTACGTTTGTATTTAAGCTGTTATGCATGTTATCTTACCTAACACAATGACCTCGGCATACGCTGGAGCGGGACTAAATCCGTTATCACATTTGAACTGTCCGCCATCGCCTGTCTGGACTCCTGTGATGACCAAGTCGTATCTCTTCCCGAGTACCTCGGGAGAGTGGACAACTGAGTATCGAGGTGGGGGTGAAGCGCCGGGAACGGTTGCACCATCTCGGAATAGTGCATCACAGAGTGGCGCCATGACAATACACCACATACACCACAATACACTCGGACCACAGCAGTTCATAGATACTCTGCTGGAATTCACAGACCAGCTCGACGTTGCCCCCGACGTACTGCGCCACGTTCTTAGGGGGGGTTATGATGGTCGCCTGTCCCATGACGCTTGTCGCTGTGAAGGGCAAGGCAGCCATCGTTACTAACTTGGCAAGGTAATAGTGTATCTGGAAGTACCGTCACGGATAATGCATCCTAAATATTCCCCAATAACTGTGAGGAGGTACCATGTCCATCGTTTTCCCCGTGTGGCACCATATCTCATTTTTCCCTAAGACGATCGTCTCAACGGAAACCCGTAAGTTCGGATTTGACATATTGACACACATGTGATACTAATGGCAGAACATACTCAGTTGATCAAGTTATCCCGTCAACATTCACCATGGCACTACCGTCCTGCATTGGAACCGGGCAACGCTGCGGGGCGCCTGCTCGGGTACATGACGACCTGCCCCAGTTTCCCCATCGATACGAACAAGACGGGACCAATCCCACAGCCTTGCTAGTTTCTAACGCTGAACATATTCTGTAAGTTTATACCGTTATTGGTATCAAATCCTTCATCATAGAATACATTCCATCGGTGCTACGCGTCGTATTTCTTTCACATAGCGAGTAATAACTGATTCTGTAATGTGCTTTCGATAACCCATAAGTAATATAGCCAAGAATTCAAGCGGCTTGCCTTGCTGCCACTTGTATAGAATAAATGAGTTATCTTGCTTTCTGTCCACCAATAGTCTATCAATAACCCCGATGGTGTTATGCTTACCATTATCATTAGGAGAGCGCGGCACGCAACAGTTATCCTCATAGCACCGAGGTGGGTGTGCAATGTGACATATCTCGTCATATATTAAGTAATCACGAAAATCACTTTTCCTGACATTTAGATCCCCTGTCACCATTAAATTTCCCACTTCATATTTGGTTTGTACTTTAATGAGATAATTTCGAGATCAATAATAGCGTCACTTTCTTCTCTTTTCATTACGGGATACCGTGTTGTCCTTATATTCCTTTCGCTCATACCGGAGTGACGCGAAATCCCGTAGATTCACATATCTCACTTGTCGCGTCACCGCCATACTCATAATAATTAATAATCATATCAAAAAACAAGCCATTTATATACTCATTATAATTAATAATCATATCAAAACAAGCCATTATATACTCATAATAATTAATAATTATAGCCTTGCATATACTGATAATAATTAATGATCATATTAAAACAACTCACGTAGGAGGCAGATTAGGAGCAGTACTTGGAAGCCGTCGCGCTGCACCATGGCTGGTGTGTGGCTATGTGGATTGGGGTCTGTGTCCTCGCGGTCAGGACTTCCACCGCACGCTCCACCCACATCACATGCTGTTATCGGACCATATTGAGGACAGAGTCCGCCCAAACCCAGATATCATTAAGCAGCTATCATTTAATAATTGATAGCTGATTAATATATTTTTTAAATTTCATGATTTGAGTTTCTTGGTTACTATGACAAATGAGTCGACAGCAAGACGGATCCTCTAAAGAGGGGAAAGTAACTTTGTCATTAAATATAACTTTATCTGTATGACAAAGATATAATTCTAATCAAAAGCTTCAACCCACTAATGCCCAGGCATAGACCGCGTCGACAAAGTTTTAAATTTTTGGTCGTTTATTATCGTCAAGAACGACAAAAAGACAAGTCTGGATGCTGAAAGCTTCGGCTTTACTTGAATATGAAAATGTTGGGCGTACTACATGTAGGACGCTAGCATCAGCAGGGACTAGGTGCAATTTACAGACATAAATCACCCTATGGTTTATTCTGGGAACATTTCCTCTAGTCAGAGCGCAGGCTATGACTTCGTACGTTGGACTATGGCTCCCGTCCCAGGGCTATGGCTCCGGTCGCGGGGCTAGCCACATAAATTTAATCCATCAAAATAAAATGTCACTCATCACTTCGATAAAGATACGGCATTGTGCCTTATATGTTAAGTGTCACACTTATTGGATAACCAGTTCAATATGGATATAGTATGGTTTGAGGGACATTGAGGGTTTGAGGGACGAGCTTGAGTAAATTGTTGGTTACATTCCTGAAAGTGGGTGCCCCGGTACAGCAAAAACTTCGGCCAATTGAATGTCAAATGTCGCTTGACAATTGACAACACAAAATCGCGTCCTATGTGATATCCAGAAGGACCCGTTTGAACGATAAATAGACATGGCGGGATGTATATGTGTTACATTTCAGCACATTTATTATCCAATAATAAGGTCAACCTTTGACGTCCTACATATAGGACGCTTGAATTAATGGGTTAACAAAGTCTTAACCCAGATAGTACAGCGGCCAACGCCTAGTTGGCCTCGCCGAGTGATACCGCGACAAGCTATGTCTAGACGGTCTTATTGTTGTCCTTGCGCTTTGAGCCCAGTAAGCGCCAAGGCCAAATGGAGAGGTGATGGGCAACGCGTTGATCATTTCTTCTCGCCTCCTTTACAATATATATGGGACACGTAGCGATGCACTTTCGTAATAACATCTAGCCTTTTAAAATGAATAGTAGAACATTATTTTGCCACTTTTCAAACTGCTCAACGAAGTTCATTCACCAAGGCTTAAGGTAGTATGCTACATTTCAAAACTTAGGGTGAAAGATTGTGAAATTTTCACCAGATACATCTGTATATATGCTTATTACAACGCAGTAATAAAACAAGTCGTTTTCAGGTTACTTTTTCCAAAAAGTTAAGTGGAAGCACCCCACCCCCCTATTACAATTTAACATGGCGGCCTATGGGAGTTTCAGATATTTCCACTTATTTTTTATTGTAAAAACAAAACAAGACGGTAACACATCCTGATTTTTGCACAAGGAGTACTTTGTTACGTTTCGGGCTAGTTTTTTTGCAATGTGAGCTGCAAAACCGCACCGCGGTATCACTCGGCGAGGCCAACTAGGCGCCCCACCTCAACCCCCTATGGAAACTCATTTTTAAAAATTTTTGTTTTTCCTTGAATACTTCTGCACACTTTTCTTCATTCTTTACATCATAATCCAATTTGAATTTGCAAACAAACAATAGTCTATAAAAAATGAGAAGTAAAAATGTCGATGTTTACATTTAATGTTATTTAATGTAATGTTATGCCGTGGATACATCTCGTAATGCCCTGGCTACATCTCGTAATGCCCTGGCTACATCTCGTAATGCCCTGGATACATCTCGTAATGCCCTGGATACATCTCGTAGTGCCGTGGATACATCTCGTAATGCCCTGGATACATCTCGTAATGCCCTGGATACATCTCGTAATGCCCTGGATACATCTCGTAGTGCCTTGGATACATCTCGTAATGCCGTGGACACATCTCCTAATGCCCTGGATACATGACGTAATGCCATGGATACAAAATGTATCTCGTAATGGGATGACGAGTAAGATCGACACGGGGTCTGTGGGGTACGGGCGCCCCTCCATGGGGTGACGAGTGCGGTCGACACGTGGTCTATGGGGTACGGGTGCCCCTCCATGGGGTGACGAGTGGAGTCGACACGTGGTCTGTGGGGGTACGGGCGCCCCTTCATGGGATGACGAGTGGGGTCGACACGTGGTCTGTGAGGTAAGGCCGCCCTTCCATGGGGTGACGAGTGGGGTCGACACGTGGTCTGTGGGGTACGGGCGCCCCTCCATGGGGTGACGAGTGGGGTCGACACGTGGTCTGTGGGGTGAGGGCGCCTCTCCATGGGGTGACGAGTGGGGTCGACACGTGGTCTGTGGGGTAAGGGCGCCCCTCCCTGGGGTGACGAGTGGTGTCGACACGTGGTGTGTGGGATATGGACGCCCCTCCATGGGGTGGCGAGTGGGGTCGACACGTGGTCTATGGGGTACGGGCCCCCCTCCATGGGGTGACGAGTGGGGTCGACACGTGTATCGGTTGCTAGTGGTGGTAATGCGCCCGGCTGGTAGTTGGTGCGGCCACAGCCCGTCACAATCAGCGCCTTGCCGGTGGGTCATCCTGAGGGTGGGTCGAGATCCCTACACGACCCACCCGCATGTGATCAAAGGGACCCATATACGTAGTTAAGACAGAAAGAAAGAGAAACAGCGAGAGAGAGAGTGAGAAAGGGAGGACAGAGAGTGCTTTGGGCGTGACATACAGTGAAGCCTGTGGATAAACTCCTGTCGTGACTCTACCGAGGTGGTTACCCCAGTCAGGCGTTAAACGGACGCCAGGTGACAGTGGGGGGTAACTCTTTAAGCAGGTGGCTGTGGGTTTAGACATTGGAACCATCACTGTTCGAACAGGTAACGGTGGGTTTAACCCATAGATCCGCGACTGTTTGAACAGGTGACGGTGGGTTTTACCGATGGATGCGACAGTAGACTTATGCCATGTTTATACGATGCAATACGGTGTACTGTTCATTGCCAGAAATCGCATTTTCGACCACCTCCGCAAATAGAGGGCTGGTTTTCCACGCATTGTAACGTTAGCACATGCTCTAAAGTTTCGATCAACTACATGATTTGGGAAATGTCAACCAATCAGAGTCGAGCATTTCAGCTAATCAGCGTTGCGATGATCGCGTTGACTTTAGTGTTTGCATTATGCCAATAATTAATGTATGTGTGGCTTGTATGCATGACGTTATGGCGCACAAGGTTCTAACGGTATGTTCGCTAGGTGGCGGTAGTGTTAATTGTTGAGTTGGTTGGTACGCGGTTTAACCGTGTGAACTGCTGACCGACCGATGCTTCGACCATTGTGACGACTCTTCACGGAATGATCGTATCGGGTAAACCCGGCATTACTCGCTAGATCTTTGAACTGGTTGCCTAGACAGGCGTCAGTGGGTATAATGGACGGCTCCTCTCTTGCCCCAATTTGTTTCGAGAGAAGGTATAACAAGTCATTACACTATGATTCAATTTTATTGTTCGTAGTTTTACACAAAAAAGGCAAAATGATCACATTGCATCTTCTGCCCCCTCCAACGCCACTGCCCGGCATAAACAGCACACACCCCGGGTCATAATGCGTTACAACGGCTGTACGTGGAAGTAACAACACACACCTCGGGTTATAGTGCGCTACAACGGCTTTACGTGTAAGTCACAACACACACCCCGGGTTATAGTGCGTTACAACGGCTGTACGTGGAAGTAACAACACACACCCCGGGTTATAGTGCGTTACAACGGCTGTACGTGGAAGTAACAACATACACCCCGGGTTATAGTGCGTTACAACGGCTGTACGTAGAGGTAACAACACACACCCCGGGTTATAGTGCGTTACAACGGCTGTACGTGGAAGTAACAACACACACCCCGGGTTATAGTGCGTTACAACGGCTGTACGTGGAAGTAACAACATACACCCCGGGTTATAGTGCGTTACAACGGCTGTACGTAGAGGTAACAACACATACCCCGGGTTATAGTGCGTTACAACGGCTGTACGTGGAAGTAACAACATACACCCCGGGTTATAGTGCGTTACAACGGCTGTACGTGGAGGTAACAACACACACTCCGGATTATAGTGTTTTATAGCAACGGCTGTACGTGGAAGTAACAACACACATCCCGGGTTGTAGTGCGTTACAACGGCTGTACGTGGAGGTAACAACACACACCCCGGATTATAGTGTTTTATAACAACGGCTGTACGTGGAAGTAACAACACACACCTTGGGTTATACTGCGTTACAACGGTTGTACGTGAAAGTAACAACACACACCCCGGGTTATAGTGCGTTACAACGGCTGTACCTGGAAGTAACAACATACACTCCGGGTTATAGTGCGTTACAACGGCTGTACGTAGAGGTAACAACACAAACCCAGGGTTATAGTGCGTTACAACGGTTGTACGTGGAGGTAACAACACACACCCCGGGTTATAGTGCGTTACAATGGTTGTACGTGTAAGTAACAACACACACCCCGGGTTATAGTGCGTTACAACGGCTGTACGTGGAAGTAACAACACACACCCCGGGTTATAGTGCGTTACAACGGCTGTACGTGGAAGTAACAACATACACCCCGGGTTATAGTGCGTTACAACGGCTGTACGTAGAGGTAACAACACACACCCCGGGTTATAGTGCGTTACAACGCTTGTACGTGGAGGTAACAACACACACCCCGGGTTATAGTGCGTTACAATGGTTGTACGTGGAAGTAACAAAACACACCCCGGGTTATAGTGCGTTACAACGGCTGTACGTAGAGGTAACAACACACACCCCGGGTTATAGTGCGTTACAACGGCTGTACGTGGAAGTAACAACACACATCCCGGGTTATAGTGCGTTATAACGGCTGTACGTGGAGGTAACAACACACACCCCGGATTATAGTGTTTTATAACAACGGCTGTACGTAGAAATAACAACACACATCCCGGGTTATAGTGCGTTACAACGGCTGTACGTGGAGGTAACAACACACACCCCGGATTCTAGTGTTATATAACAACGGCTGTACGTGGAAGTAACAACACACACCTAGGGTTATAGTGCGTTACAACGGCTGTAAGGGGAAGTAACAACACACACCCCGGGTTATAGTGCGTTACAATGGCTGTACGTGGAGGTAACAACACACACCGCGGATTATAGTGTTTTATAACAACGGCTGTACGTGGAAGTAACAACACACATCCCGGGTTATAGTGCGTTACAACGGCTGTACGTGGAAGTAACAACGCACACCCCGGGTTATAGCGCGTTACAACGGCTGTACGTAGAACTAACAACACACACGCCGGGTTATAGTGCGTTACAACGGCTGTACGTGGAAGTAACAACACACACCCCGGGTTATAGTGCGTTACAACGGCTGTACGTGGAAGTAACAACACACACCCCGGGTTATAGTGCGTTACAACGGCTGTACGTGGAAGTAACAACACACACCCCGGGTTATAGTGCGTTACAACGGCTGTACGTGGAAGCAACAACACACACCCCGGGTTATAGTGCGTTACAACGGCTGTACGTGGAAGTAACAACACACACCCCGGGTTATAGTGCGTTACAACGGCTGTACATGGAAGTAACAACACACACCCCGGGTTATAGTGCGTTACAACGGCTGTACGTGGAAGTAACAACACACACCCCGGGTTATAGTGCGTTACAATGGCTGTACGTGGAAGTAACAACAAACACCCCGGGTTATAGTGCATTACAACGGCTGTACGTGGAAGTAACAACACACACCCCGGGTTATAGTGCGTTACAACGGCTGTACGTGGAAATAACAAGCAGAAAGAACATGCACACAATGATACAGCTTACGAGTTAGCGGCTCAATCGAGAATATGTCCTGGGCCCACACTGTTGGCGGTCGGAGACGCCCCCCCCCCCCCCCCCGGCCCCGTCTTGTCGATATATACGCCACAACCTCGCGCCGCGTACAGAACGACTGAGGTTAAGTAAGAAATGGTAAATGCGTTTCTTGAATAATAGACGTGGTTACGAGAGCGAAATACACGGGGATTGTGGCTTTAAAAACCCATTAATTTGTTCTGATTGCTTTTTAATTATCGAGACTTTCAGCCTCATTTCTAGCAACTTGTTGAAGAACCTTAATTTGATCACCTACAAAGCACTAGCGGACCACCTGGGCCAACACGGTTACTACCACGCTTGTCGTTTTTCCGTATCGCTGTTTCGGTATGGCTCACGTATTACTCAGGTCTAAAATTTATCTTCGATGGACCCCGGAATGGAAGAGGGAGCTGGCTATGTCGTCCAGGGTAAAATCATATGGTTTGTCGTAATTCTGTCAGACTCTAGTCTATCAGCAGATACTAGGCGACTTAACCTGGGGATACAACCAGCGGACAAAAGGCAAATTAATCTGGTAATACAACCAGAAGGCACAAGACAAAGTAACCTGGTGATACAACCAGCAGGTGCAATGTGAATTAATCTGTTAATACAAACAAAAGACATAATACGAATTAACCTGGTTATACAGCCAGCAGATACAAAGCGCATTAATCTGGTAATAAAACCACCTGATCAAAGGCAAAATAATCTGCTTATACAGTCAACAGATACAAGGAGAACAAATCTGCCGATGCAACCATCCATTTGTAACTTGCACCAATGATGACACGACTGTAACAGCGCTCCCACCACAGCTTCATACTGCAATAGGAAAGGCAAGACGATTCATTAGAACAATAAAAATTACTTGGCCACCAAGGTCTCTGGCCGAATAACAGGTAAAGGTGCCACAGCGGCGAGTGTGATGTCCACATCACATACCAGGAAAAATATGACGAGAAAAACACGCCTTGAGCCTTAAAGAAAAATCTGGTTCAGGTACCACAGTCTCTGTCTACCTCTCACCTAGCTCCTCCCCACAGCCCCAGTCTACCTCTCACCTAGCTCCTCCCCACAGCCTCAGTCTACCTCTCACCCAGCTCCTCCCCACACCCTCAGTCTAGCTCTCACCTAGCTCCACCCCACAGCCTCAGTCTACCTCTCACCTAGCTCCTCCCCACAGCCTCAGTCTACCTCTCACCTAGCTCCTCCCGACAGTCTCAGTCTACCTCTCACCTACCTCCTCCCCACAGCCTCAGTCTACCTCTCCCCTAGCTCCTCCCAACAGCCTCAGTCTACCTCTCACTTAGCACTCCCCACAGCCTCAGTCTACCTCTCACCTACCTTCTCCCCACAGTCTCAGTCTACCTCTCACTTAGCTCCTCCCCACAGCCTCAGTCTACCTCTCACCTAGCTCCTCTCCACAGCCTCAGTCTACCTCTCACCTAGCTCCCCCCCACAGCCTCAGTCTACCACTCACCTAGCTCCTCCCCACAATCTCAGTCTACCTCTCACCTAGCTTCTCCCCACAGCCTCAGTCGACCTCTCACCTAGCTCCTCCCCACAGCCTCAGTGTACCTCTCACCTAGCTCCTCCCCACAGCCTCAGTCTACCTCTCACTTAGCTCCCCCCCCCCCCACAGCCTCAGTCTACATCTGACCAGCTCCTCCCCACAGCCTCAGTCTACCTCACACCGAGCTCCTCCCCACAGCCTCAGTCTACCTCACACCTAGCTCCTCCCCACAGCGTCAGTCTACCTCTCACCTAGCTCCTCTCCACAGCCTCAGTCTACCTCTCACCGAGCTCCTCCCCACAGCCTCAGTCTACCTCTCACCGAGCTCCTCCCCACAGCCTCAGTCTACCTCTCACCTAGCTCCCCCCACAGCCTCAGTCTACCTCTCACCTAGCTCCTCTCCACAGCCTCAGTCTACCTCTCACCTAGCTCCTCCCCACAGCCTCAGTCTACCTCTCACCTAGCTAATCCGCACAGCCTTAATCTACCCCTCACCTAGCTCCTCCCCACAGCCTCAGTCTACCTCTCACCTAGCTCCCCCCACAGACTCAGTCTACCTCTTACCTAGCTCCTCCCCACAGCCTCAGTCTACCTCTCACCGAGCTCCTCCCCACAGCCTCAGTCTACCTCTCACCTCGCTTCTCAGAAAGGGTAGAAATCGAGGGCTTGCTTGGCAACGATCAGCATGGTAACAGCTATCACGTGACCCGGTGACAGGGAAACACCTAGAACAATCACAATGATATGCTGTCAGTACAATCGTATGCTTAGGTTTGAGTTGAATGACCTCCAATTACTGAATAATGATATTGCCGGTGTTATACTCAGGATAGCAGCAAATGTGCCCTGTTAATAAAGGTGAATATGGCCAAGTTCATGCTAACAGAGGAGCAGCAGGAATAGCTGTTAATTTATCAAGAAATATCCTGCCTAATACTCCGTATTGACCTGCAGAGAGAGTTTATGAATAAGAATTATGTCAACATCCGAGTGTTTTAAACTGCCGACTTATAAGTCTTTCTTGTATAACCGTGGCACAACTACTATCATTTTTTCTGCTTGATTATTACACTAATTTCGGCCCTAAATAACTTGTGCTCCAGCGCTGCTACAAATGCTGTCACAGAGTAAAGCTGACCCACCCTGACCGCTGAGCGTCAGGTCCTGGGAGTCACATCTCTCTGCCGACCAGATGATGTTGCAGGCGCGACACTGGTAGGTCAAGTCTATCATCTCAGCAGTGACGACCAGCTGACAGGAGCCTCCAGTGGGACAGTTCACAGCAACACTCGAGTCGTTCATGTTGATCCACTGTATGCTGGGGGCCGGGTTACCCTGGCCTGTACACGTGATGGTCTCACCCACCGGGTAACTCTCCTCTATCGGGTCGATGGTGAGACCTTCGGGCGGATCTGTAATCAATGTTCATCCCACTGTCATAACAAGGCACATAAAGGTATGATTCAACATTAAGACGAGGCTTTATTATGACGAACGAAGTGATAGATGCCGTTACGGCATCTATCACTTCGTTCCTTTGTCAGTCTGTGTGTGTGTGTGTGTGTGTGTGTGTGCGCGCGCTCTGTAGGTCGCAAAACGCAACATTTCGTTCTGTAACTTTACCCATCGATAGGTATTCGACATATCTCGGTCAAGTTCGTTAGCGGGGTATGTACGTCAAAGGTCAAGGTCACAGGAATTTTTTGTTTGTTCCTTAAAGTTGCTCATTTAGCAAATTCATTTGTACACGGTGTTTACGGAATACGGAATCAACATATCTCACCTGCGAAACTTCATTTATTCTTGTCAAAATTACTATTTGAAATCGGTTTATTTGCCGCCCACCGACAACATCGGGCGTTCCAGTGAAGTTCGGGTGCAATTTGTGCGTGCGTTCCACGTCACATATCCTGTGGTCCGATCAATTGCGCAATAGCGTATTGACAATTTGCGAGTACGCCATTGGCTGATTTGTAACACGTGCTGGCAAAGGGACATTTTAAAGAGGCCCACACTGGCTAGAGCTACAGACAAACTGAGTGATCATGGTCAGCAAGCGTAGTGTGGTAGATTTTACTGTATCGGCGAAGAACAAAAAGAAAACAAGAGCTAAAGCGAATTAGAGACCTTAAAAGAATTAGTATAGGACTGGAGATCAAAAGACAGCAAGGATTTGTAAGTGATGCAGAAACTGCCACCTTCGTGCTTCTTGACATGCCTGGTAGGGTGGTTGTTGTGTGTTGACAACCGGTCTTACCTGCTTACCATGCAGGCCTGGCAAAGGCAGGGACGTTTAGATCACCTGACAACACTGTCACCATATGAAAATGTTGGCACGAGTGCCCCCAGACAAGCACTTGCGCTAACTGACTACCATTTACAAGATTATTGGGTAACTGTCTAGTTTTCGACCTCATCCCTATTATCGCTCAAGGGTCAAGCATCAGGGCATAGGAATACATAGGAAAAGTTGCGACCGAGTGGGGGAGGCGGGTAGGGGGTAGAGGTTGAAAAAAGTTGCGTCAAAATTGTGTTATGACAACAGTGCGCGGGTGGGGGGGTCCATGTCTCAGATGGCCTAAATTTTGTATTGATAAACAACATTTTTTCTTTCTAACAAAAGGAGTGGGGGCACCCACATCTCGGTCAAGTTTGTTAGCGGGGTATCTACGTCAAATGTCAAGGTCACAGGAATTTTTTGTTTGTTCCTTAAAGTTGCTCATTTAGCAAATTCATTTGTACACGGTGTTTACGGAATACGGAATCAACATATCTCACCTGCGAAACTTCATTTATTCTTGTCAAAATTACTATTTAAAATCGGTTTATTATTTGCATTTATATTTGGCCAGCCAAAATTTTAGTTGGTAAAAAAAAAGTGTTCAGTGTACACACACAGCATGGCACTAGCCAATCAGGTAGCTATTATAACTAGCAATTTACAATTCTATCAATAAAAAATAGTTATATATTTCATATAAAATTGTTGAGCGCAACAATTTTCTTCAAAAACCTCCTAACAAAAAGGCTCTTTTTGGTCGGGTAAACCGCACCCGCCAATTTGAAAATCTGCCTGCCAAAGTTAAAGGCGTTTCTCTGGCTAATACACTGCGAATGGCAGAATATATGGCACACCTAGTATGAAATTAGGCTTGGTTGCTCAGTGTACTGTGCATAATCTACATTAGTGTAGATCTATTCTATAATTTTTTTTATAGCCATTCACCTAACATGCAAATTGCAGTGCCCTAGCTGTGATCTCTCCAGCGTTAGAATAGAGAGACCACAGCTAGCAGTGCCCATGATTTGCCATGCAAATAAAATTTGCCCTGTCTAACAAAAGCCAGTGATATAAACTTGTTGAGTCCCCTGTGGCAGTAATTGAACTTGCCTCAATCAAAACATTGCAAACCGTCACACAAACCACACAAGCGCTTAAATCTGCTGCTGAAGGGGTGCCTGAATTAGCTGATTGAACTGCCAGTGCTACCAGTGACAGGTTCCGGGTGACACAAGCCAAGCAGAACTGCGAATCCGAATGGTCTGGCTGCAGCCTTTGTTTACATTGCTCTGAGAGTAATTTTTTGGTATAAGTAAAAGCTTATTTTACGTTATGCTTACAGAAGTGGATGAAAATCAGGTGGTAAAACAATTTATGACACTTACCTCCAGTTGTATCACTCCACGGTCTGGTTTTCCCATAAACTTTGGTGATTAGGCCTACCCTACCAGCCTGTTTACCTCTCCACTTTATGCCGTGTCGTGGTAAATTTGCCAAAAGTGTTAACCCCGAAAAGTGCTGGCACCTCTGAGCTCGGTCTCAGCGAACTCTCCATGTCATAAAATCATTTCATTTTTCGCGCTTTTGACCAACGCTTTTGGGTTTAGTATATATTTATTCATTTATTGCAACAATAAAAAAAAAATCAACAAAAATACGCCCGGGGGCGCCACTGCATATGAAATTGCTAAATGAACAGCTTTAACCATTGGTAGATAGGAACAAAAATCGGGAACGTCGCTATAACGTTCACAGTGTTCATTTAATGACGCTGTACATTATGTCACGTATTGAGCCCATCGGTAACTTGTATCAAGTCTTTGAATTTTGCAAATCGCCTAATTAGTTTGTCTGCAAAAAATTGCTAAACTTTAACATAGGACCCTACGAGAGCTATTAACTATTAAAAACAGCTGGTCGACATCCATGATGTGTCGCTGGCAACTCGTCACTTGGCTTATCGGGGATGTCAACACAGCGCGCCTCGCTTATCTTATCATAACAACACTACAGCGCGTCTCTTCACTGTCGCGAGGGGTGTCACTGATCGCGGTACCAGTGTAGGCATACTGTTGTGGGGGGCGGGGCGGGGGAGGGGTGGTTGAAGCTGGGGTGGTGGGATAATTCAGTTGGTTGCTATGCAAATGTGCTTGGTAGGGATGTAGAAACTAGAAATGTAGACCGAAACTAAATAAACGGGCAGTTTGGATTTAGCTGTCCACCGAGCGAGATCGTTGAGCCCGGGGGCGAAACTAAAGAGTGACTTAACTTTTGGGATGGGGCTAACAATTGAGAGGATGCTCACTATAGCGACAGTTTTAGAGCTGCCGGATCTGAAGGGTCAATATGGATATGAGGTATCAAATATAGATCTGAGGTATCAAATATAGATCTGAGGTATCAAATATAGATCTGAGGTATCAAATATAGATCTGAGGGGCCAAATATGTCACAAATAAAGTCACAATCAAGGCAATGGTTAAGGTCAAGGTCATGGTAGTGGGCCGAAGACATCCGAATTTTACATTTTACGTCATTCTCACCCTACGGGTGACCCAATCTCGTTAATATTTTTCTACACCATCACTCAATGGCAGCTTTATATAGCTGTGGCTCTACACCACGACCATATGGCATGCCCAGCTCTATATAGCCGTGGCTCTACACCACGACCCTATGGCATGCTCAGCATTATATAGCCTTGGCTCTACACCACGACCATATGGCATGCCCAGCTTTATATAGCCGCGGCTCTACACCACGACCCTATGGCATGCTCAGCTTGATATAGCCGTGGCTCTACACCACGACCCTATGGCAGGTTCAGCTTTATACAGCCGTGGCTCTACACCACGACCCTATGGCATGCTCAGCTTTATATAACCGTGGCTCTACACCACGACCCTATGGCATGCTGAGATTTACATAGCCGTGGCTCTACACCACGACCCTATGGCATGGTCAGCTTTATATAGCTCTACACCACGACCGTATGGCATGCGCAACTTTTTATAGCTCTACACCACGACCCTATGCCTTGCTCAGCTTGATATAGCCGTGGCTCTACACCACGACCCTATGGCATGCTGAGATTTATATAGCCGTGGCTCTACACCACGACCCTATTGCATGGTCCGCTTTATATAGCTCTACACCACGACCGTATGGCATGCTCAACTTTTTATAGCTCTACACCACGACCCTATGGCATACTCAACTTTTTATAGCTCTACACCACGACCCTATGCCTTGCCCAGCTTTATATAGCCGTGGCTCTACACCACGACCCTATGGCATGCTCAGCTTGATATAGCTCTACACCACGACCCTATGGCATGCTCAGCTTGATATAGCTCTACACCACGACCCTATGCCTTGCTCAGCTTGATATAGCCGTGGCTCTACACCACGACCCTATGGCATGCTCAGCTTTATATAGCCGTGGCTCTACACCACGACCCTATGGCACGCTCAGGTTTTTATGAGCTTGGCTCTACACCACGACCCTATGGCATGCTCAGCTTTATATAGCTCTACACCACGACCGTATGGCATGCTCAGGTTTTTATAAGCTTGGCTCTACACCACGACCCTATGACATGCTCAGCTTTATATAGCTGTGGCTCTACACTTCGACCCTATAGTTTGCTCAGATTTTAGATTTTGGAGAAAGTACTAAAACAGTATGCGTTCATTTTTAACTTAAGGGCACCAAACTTCAACCTCGATTTGTGCAAGTCTAACGTTACGCGTCTAACGGACAACACATTTCTCACCTTAGATACATGCCCCATGGGCTAGGATATCGCTGAAATAAAAACAAAATTACAAGACAGACAAGAAATATGACATCTACGATTTGCCGCACGACGAGTTTCGTCGAAAAAGGCATGGAAGCTTCATATCGGCTCAAGTTGTTTGAATTGCGAATCACTGGTTACTTCTAATAATAATAATTCTGAAAATGACTTACAGTAGACAGTGATGGGCTGAAAGCTGCAGGTGTTTGGCTCAGGAAAGGCTGGAGTGTTGGTCGCCTCGCCAGGGGCCGTCCCTGTGACGTCACCAAAGTACCACTCAGCAGACAACGTCTGTCCTTGAAGGCTTTTCTCGGCCTTCAAGGCAACGCTGTATTTGGCCGTGACACCGCTGGATTCGTCAACCCGTCCAGTCAGCACCGTGTTGTCAGGGTATCTGAACCTCACAACAGGGGCCCACCTTCCGTGGAATGTGACGTCACTGCTCAGATATATGAAGTCTCCCAGTTCCACCTCAGACCCGGATGTCAAGTTGTTGGAGCACTTCATGTCAGAACCTGGTTTGAAACGAACCACCGATTTAAAGAAAAATAAATTCATACATTGATAGTAATGCTACATGCGATATGTTGATTAGTCACAGTTACGTATTCTTATTAAGGGAGAAACCTTGTTTAATATATATACATGATTCAATTATCGCCTTCTACCTCAAACAGTTGAATCTGTTGATACGGAGATATAAAATATTGAAAAACGATACAAAAAAGTACCTCCACCAATCCTTCGTCGACATTGTGCCGAGACAGATATCACGTGAGAGCGTTACATATTGAAATATATTGCGTGAGGGGTTTTAAATATCTCTTTACGGATGTTGTCAGAGTATAGCGAGAGATATCGCTTTTTGGCAGTTGGCAGAGTATAGCGAAATATATCGCTTTATGGATGTTGGCAGAGTAAAGCGAAAGAAAAGAGAGTAAAATATACTTTTGATCAATTTTAATTTTATTATAAATTCATGGTATAGTAACCCCTCTCGCGGCTTCGTTCCGTTCCGTTCCGCAAAATACCTATAGCCTCTCTTAATGGGAGTGAAAACGAAAGATGTCTCTTGAGGGGTGTTATTGGCGAATACCGAAGTATATCTCTTGAGAGATGGTGTAAGTGAATATCGTAAGATATCTCGTGAGGGATTTTGTCAGTGAATATTAAAAGATATCTTTTGAAAGATGTTGTCACTGAATATTAAAAGAGATCTCGTCAGGGATGTTCTCAGTGAATATATAGTGCAGGGGACAGAACACGTTGACTCATTGTGTGGGGCTAACTTTACGTGACCGTAGTTGCATATCGAGCTCTTTCCCGTCGAAACTAAAGAAGTCAAAATACAAATAAGAATCTTAAATCATCCAAGATTTATTTTGTCTATATTCCACGCATGCCAGACTGCCAAATGGGGTCTCTCAGCTTTGCTGTGATATCAATTTACCACATGTTTAAACTTAGTAGTAGACGTCATCAGTTTGTGTGCTTCGCGATGCTTTGGTATAAGTAGCAGTGCCGCGACCGAGTTCTGTGGTGTCTCGGGATAGACACGTTTGCCACATCGCAGCCGAAATGGCGATGTTTATTAGATTTTTCAATTTATGAAATGAAACAGTCGAGTTTTCTGTAAATTGTGATACATATATGTCGCCTGGGCTTAGTTTTGGTGGGAAAGAGCTCGATATGCAACTTTAACCAAAGACAGAGACAGGTCACAAACTATCACTAAATGTTATGTAAGTATTATATATAATGCATATATCAGCCTCCGTCATCTCTGGATGAACGGGATAAAACCACAGGGGTGGATCCAGAGGAGGTGGGGGGGGGGGCGACCCGGCCCAATTTTAGGGACGAACATTTGTATCATTTAATATATGAAAATCGAAACCGGCTAACCCGATCTAGCATGTCTGGATCCGACCCGGAATCAGCATTCCGAATGAATGCGCGCGCACCCGATCTGAGTGAAATAAGTTTCAAGATGTATACCGTGTTCGGTTTACATTGGGGATACACCCGGGCGACTGGGCCAGTTTCGGTATCCCGCAACACGTGACAGGGAACTTTCGAGTTTGCCGATAGGGATATGCCTATTCCAATGAAATGCACACATCGTTCACATCCGGTGCACGTTAGGGCACTGGAACCAACCTACTCTCATCACCTTTCAATCAGCCGCCATCTTCTCTCGTGCTGTTTTGAACGGGGCACATCGGCATACCGAATGGGTGCGCGCGTACCCATACCCGGGTGAAAGAAGTGTCGGGCGGTGAACCGATGCGTATTCGGTCCACCATAGGGATACACCCGGGTTACCAAAGAAATGCGCCCAGTGTTATCCCCCTTTACCTTGAACTTGGGGCGCTGAGTGGGGTTGCCACCTGGCGAATACCGTGCGCAACGCGAATGGTACATTGCGTGTAGACAGCGACAAGAAAAACGGTTATGCATAACGCAACCGTTTTTCTTGTCGCTGTATACATATTTTTTCGTGAAAAACATTTTTTTTTACCAATTTTGTTTTTTATATCGCCAAAACGAAAAATGAAAAACAGGTGTTGGGTTCGTTTTTCATTTTCATTTTTCATTATAAAAAAGAAAAACGATTGGACCGTTTAGCCACGGACCATCTGGATATAAGGCAATCAAACATTAGCTGTGTATGTTATCTTACCTAACACAATGACTTCGGCATACGCTGGATCGGGAGTCAGTGTGTTGTCACATTTGAACTGTCCGCCATCAGCTGTCTGGACTCCTGTGATGACTAAGTCGTTTCTCTCCCCGGATGACCCAGTGTTGTCAACAACGGAGTAACGAGGTGGGGGTGTGGCGCCGGGAGAGACTGCACCTTCTCGAAATTGTGCACTACAGGCTGGTGCGTTAGTGATACACTCGTACCAGACCAGTTCAAAGGTACTCTCCTGGAATTCACAGATGAGCGTGATGTCGTCACCGACGTACTGCGCCACGTTCTCGGGAGGGGTTGTGATGGTCGGCTGTCCCCTGATGCCAGGTGCTGTGGGGTGGCAAAGCAGTCGTCGTGACAACATATTCAACGCTTGCGTGTATTAGAAAATATCGTCACGGTTAATCTGTCACTGGATGATGAACTAAATACATTGGTCAGGTAACCACTAACTTTGGCAGGCTAAACAAGGCAAACGAACATGGCAAAACTCAAAGCTTATAGTTATTAACATTCGCACAAAAAAGCTATTTCATAGCGCATGTGGGATTTTGTTAGTTCTGTTCTGTTGTATCGCTGTACAACTTGTACTACATATTGCAGATATGAAAGAAAATTCGACGTCGCCTGCATTATGTATTATGCATATGGTAAAACAAGGTAACAAATGCTGATCGAAGTATTAGCCAAGGCCAGCCTACCAAACATTCTTGCTCTTGTATCAGAGTGTGATGAGTAGACTGGTACGACAACAACTATCTGGTAGGGCGTTGACTGGATAGATAAATTAGGTTGTAAACTTTCGCCAAGATAGAAAAAAAGAGGAAAAAGTGTGGAATTTAAAGAAGGCACTATTTGTGGGAACCTTCACGAATGATTTATCTGTCTTGTTATGAAAGGGATTTACAGCACCCGCGCATATTTTACTTTCTCTCTTTAGCACATCTTTGTTCTCTCTTTGCTGCAGCGTCTGCACACTCATTCACTCTTTTCGTAGCGCATCATCCAGGCAAACCTTCACTCTTTCTTCATCATTAGGGCATATCATTAAACATATAGAAATATGGGTCACAAGCCGGTTTGCGGATGAGTAAGTCAAAGAGTTTATAGTGAGTTTGTACGTAAATTAGAGGTAAGATATAGCTCTATTTGGACAGAAGCTAGCTAGATGACCAGAACAGATATTTAGTCTGTGATATTTGAAAGATTGTTCTGTGATATTGGTGTTCTATAATTATGGACAATTGCACCGATTTATCCCATATTAAAACTGGTAAATATTGGAAGATTTATCATATATACTTGCATGTGGTGATCGACAGCGAACAGATTGCTTGGCATTTGATGAATCAGGAAAACCATTCAGACCATTTAAGACTATTTAAAACTTTCTTAATCCTTCATCCTTCATAAGGTTCTACTAACCATAATTTATGCAGGATGAACGCATCCCGTACAATGCCATGGGTCCATAGTACAAATAAACTCCAAGAAAAGCCTTAGTGGAAAGACGAATATACTTGCATTGCATGATAGCCTAATAGACGATTTCAAGTTCGAGCATGCGCAGTGCCGCCTAACGCGTCTGGCGCGTCGGTTGCGGGTCGGGATTAGAGGAACGAGCGCCGCACAGCCTTGAGCCGTATGAGCCCTCAAAACTTCTCCGTACTAAATATATTCGATTCGTAGGACAACCAGTTTTTTTGTTCGTGAAAAATGGATCAGGACTAAGAGAAATCATCAGAGAATGTAATACATATTCTTTTGTCTTTTGATCCCACGAAATCAATGAGTCATTAGTACCATACAATATGCGGTCTTGAAGACAAAATGGCAGTCTTTGCAAATGTCCGCCATATGCCTGGAAGTATCCTTGTAATTTCCATTTCTTTCTTTAATTATTCACGCTTGCAATATTTCATTTTCAAAGACACTTAGATGGATGATTTATGTTGGTACTTTGATAGATACTTTTCTTGATTCTCGTTACGTATCGCAACAAAGTTGAATTAGAAGCGCCCAGTGAAGTTTGTTTACATTGCACATGGCGCACATGGCGTTGTGGACACTGTAGCAGTGGCTGACGCTTCCACTGGCTGGCGCAGGGAGCGCTTAGTTATTTATTCAGTGACCATGAAGCTGGAGATTCGGCAATAGGCCTGCATCTCTATCAACTAGTGGCCGCTGATTTCATTCAGTAGTTGTTGTGTGTAGGTAGGCTCTGCATTTCTTTGTGTTTATGCATCTGTCATATGTTTTCAATACATGTGTACACACTTTGACTTGCAGGCTACCACAGCACTGACAGAAATATATAGATAGTGCCCCAGTCTCTAGCTGGCAGACATCGCTGCTTTTTAATTTTTGGCATGTATAATTCCTCTATTTTGTACATAGTTACGATTCAGACATTTTTAAAAGATTTTTAAAGTTGCCGTATACTAGGTGATCGCGCAGCATTGATGTTAGTTACAAATCAAAGATTGCACTCAGTGTGGTAGCTGTCAACAGATTCGATGGTCGCTGCCATGTTACTTTCCCCCAATGACATTAAAGAAGTACAGGGGCTGGGACCTTAAAGATTCTGGCAAACCTGCCCTACTGAAAACTGGTCCTCCCACATCAATCCGCCCGTGACGCGACAAGTCGGTTCGAAAAGTTCAGTAGTGAAAATAAATGGTCCCTCCCCGCACGCTCTTCAGGAAAACAACAAAACCTGCAGTCCGCTCACAAACCACACGACGATTTAAACTCATGATAACAGCCAAAGAAAGCCGGTTGAGTCCATCTTGAATTATATATCTGCATACCGTAGACGTTTATCTTGCTCAAAGTGGTAAAATTATGTACATAAATCAATCATCACTAATAGAAAACACTGGCATTGTCACTCGCGCGCTCCAGGTTTTGGGTCTCGACCCGCGACCGATGTGTTGTTTCCCGCTGCCGATAGATGGCGCAGTAGTTTAGGAAATCGTCTATTGAACCTAGCTGCCAGATCGGCGTGTACTCATTACTGGTACTTAATTTAACAACGTGGACCACAGAAGGGAAACACATGTGTAGTATTTTTAGCAATTCAAGATAATTATTTAGTTTAGGTAGGCCGTCGGGTTGCCATAGCTAGGGGCCAGGCTGGTCACGTGACTGGTCTGTGCCCTTATCGGGATCATCCCGCGTCTCTCCCGGCGTGCCCCGGGGGGGGGGGACAAAGGACTGGATCCGAATCTAACCGGCCGACGGCACGCAAAAGGAGACAGGTGGTTTGGATGAGCGGTCGTGCATCCCGGTTCCGAGAGTTAGTGTTAGACTAAGATGTAAACACAGCCGAAACCCGGAGGACCTACGCCAACCGTAAGTGTTGTATCCACCTTAACGTCAAGGGGACACGGCACTGGGGTGCTGATATATAAGGCTTCAGGCCCAGGTCCTCTCAGCTGTGTAAACGTAGTAAGTCAGACAGTAAAACACCTGTGGGATCTTTATATTTCCTCGCTGTTTAGTTTTATAATAAAGTCTGAGTAAACTGTACCCCTGCCTGTGTTGACGTCAGTTCCTTCTCCACAGTACCGATCTAGATCGAACCTGGTAGCTGAGAAGTACGCTCAGTAGTTCCCGGCGAAAACCGGGGGACAAATACTACACATGTAGCTCAGAGTTCAGAGTTCAGAGTTCATTTCATTTATTTAACCAAAACAAATAAATCTGTTGTTACATGAAAACATACGCATTACAGAGGTATTGCAGGTTAGGAGACACAGGCTAAGATTAATTAATCGCTAACGCCTGGCCACCTTATAATATCAGTTCACACAAAAAAAATGCTTAGATGGCGGAACACGCAAATAGAACATAAAAACAAACAAAACGTATCATACGGAGGGTAAACGTTTGGACTAAATTTTAACGAACCACCCCCCATCCTTAGACCCACCTCTCCAAAACAAACACTTACCCCTCCATAAATAAATGTTAATACTGGCATATGTAGCAGTTTTCAATGGTACAGTCGTAGGAGTAATTATCTAGAATAATGATTTTGTTGTAGTTTGCGAATCCATGTATGCTGTGCGTGTCTATTTTAGAGAGAACACTGGTGGGCTCATTATTAATTAGATCAACAAGACTATGTCTGATACACTTAAGGGCAAAGGAATGTCTGGCTCTAAGACAAATGTCTTTATGGTAAAGACATACGATTTACGTCTGGTATTATGATGGTGTATATCACAAAGCGAAGTAAGCGGTAGATTCAAAAAGTATTCTGGAAGAATTCCCTTCTTTTGTTTGTAATAAAATTTTAGCAGCTGTAGTTTATGTATGTCTGTTATCTTTAGGCATCGCAGTTGTTTAAATAGAGGCTCGGAGTGCGCATTCCATTTACTTAGCGTAATTGCCCTCATTGCCTTTTTCTGTAATCTAAACAAACTGGTGTTATCATAACCCCATAGCAGGACCCCTGTTGTTATATGAGGCAGAATCAATGAATTATACAGGCTTAGTAAAACGTGTTGGGGAAGGATATGTTTCAGTCTATGCATAATGCCAATGGATTTGTTTATTTTGTTTGCAATTTTTCTTACATGATTATGCCACTTAAGATGTTTATTTATGGTGATACCCAACAGATTGAATTCATCAACACACTCCAAATGCGTATTGTTAATTGACAACTCTATTGGGTTTACTTTTCTTTGTGGCGTATAAAATAGCATATATTTAGATTTCTCTGTGTTAAGAACTAGCCGATTTGCAGACAACCACTCATTTATTTTTCTAAGTTCTGCATTTATAATAATAGAGGATGTTCCAGTTGTCGATAAGTTAAGTGAAAAGAAAAGCGTGGTATCATCCGCATATATTATATATTTAAAGAATTTACTACACTGTTCTATGTCATTAATATAAATTATGAATAATAATGGTCCTAGAATGGAACCTTGTGGTACACCTGTCGTTATGTTCGTCATGTTTGACGTGACGTCATCCAGACAAACACATTGCGATCTATTTGTTAAATAACTCTCCAGTAAACTCAGGGCCATTCCGCGGATTCCGTAATGATTTATTTTTTTGATTAATATGTCATGATCAATAGTGTCGAAAGCCTTAGAAAGATCAAGGAAAATACTAACGGGAAGTTGGTTTTGATCCATTGATATAAGGACACGATCTACAACCTCTAATACAGCTAGGTCAGTCGAATGTTTGGAGCGAAATCCGTATTGACCATTTCTAAACAGTTTATTTATGTCAAAGTAACTGTAGAGTTGGTTAGCAATTATTTTCTCAAAAACCTTAGACATGGCCGGCAAAATGGATATTGGACGATAGTTGCTAATATCATTTTCATTACCCTTCTTATAAACTGGTACAACTTTGGCAATTTTTAGTTTAGACGGAAAGATGCCTGTTGCCAGTGATTGATTCACAATAAAGGTCAGGGCTACAGAGATTTCATCTTTAATCAATTTTAGAAGGTTAACAGAAAGAGAATCGACGCCTTTACTGTGCTTAGGCTTAAGATTATTTATAACATCGATCACAGTGTTTGTGGAAACGAATGTAAAGTTAAACTCGGTATTAGGCTTGCCTTTAAGATAGTCTTCAAATCGACGAGAAGTTGTTTTTAAATTTGCCTTTGCAAGCTCTTGACCAGCCGTAGCAAAAAATGAATTAAATTTCTCACAAATTGTTAAGCGATCAGTGATTTCATAACCATCAAATTGTATAGACTTAGGGAAGGTCCTTTTATCGTTTGAAAGTTTGAGTAAATCTTTCAGGGTACCCCAGGTCCTCTTTATATCATTTTTGCAGCTAAGAAATCGACCATTATAATAATCACGCTTTGCTAAATAAATATTTCGTTTTAGGATACGATTATACGTTTTTAGATTAGTTCTATGAGTCTCATATAATGGAGAATCTGGCGGCGTTCCTCTTAGTATTTTATACTGTTTATCTCGGAACTTGATCGATTTCATAATACCCTTAGTTATCCAAGGATTTGATTTGTGCTTGAATTTTCTGAACTTAACTAGCTTAGAAGGAATATGTTTTTCTCTAGCACGAAGGACGGACTTTTCTAGTATTTCGTAATTCACATTTGGGTCAGATGAAATGTCATTATTTAGCATGTTTTCGATTGCCATAGATTCTACTTCTTTTTTGAAGTTTGAAACTGAAACCGGGTCTTGGCAAGCAAATTTGACCATTTTCCTGCCAACTGGACGGGGGTGTTCATATTTTACACACAAGAAGTAGGGCAGGTGATCCGACATGGAGTTTATAATGACACCCGCCGGTGACTCTGTTAAGTTGTCACAGATATTGCAATAAAAATTATCAATCAAAGTAGCACGTAATCTGGACAGTCTGGTTGGCAATGTAATTTTGGGAAAGAACCCACATGCTAACACGGCGTCAAAAAATTCCGCCACAGATTGTTTTTCAATATATTTCCTTCTTACATCTGTAAATAGAGAAAACTGAGTAAGAAATGCCATTCGGCGAAGCGGTCTAGTCTTAGCTAGTAGGCTACTCCCTATACCGGGGGGGGGGTACTTAATACATTGCTGTGGGCGGGCGGGGGCTGGGTGCTTCCGCTGCAAAGCCACCCCTTTTCACCGCCAAAATACGCTCGGTCGGAATTAACAGCCCGCAGACGTTATCCCAATATTTCGAAAACATTTCGGTAAAAACGTTTTGCTAGCAACATAAATATAACGTTTTGTAGACGTTATGAAATCGCTTGGGCAAAATTTGTTTTGGCAAAACTTGAATATAACGTTTTTAAAACGTCACGAAAAGGGTGTGGCAATAAGGCCTTCCCCGTGCGTGTACGTAACGTTTTTAAAACGTCCTGAAAATTTTATCATCATAACATTTTCATTACAACCTTTAAAAAAGTTTTGAAAATGTCGTGAAAACCTTATGTGTTAGCTGGGGAGCGTTTCACGGCAAATATCCACTCGGGGTATTTTACGCAGCAACCCGCTCTATGAACATTTTCAGAGCCCCCCCCCCCCCCCACCCCTGCGCTAGAGGTGTCTTTTTCATTACAAGTGTCCGCTCTCTCGGGCATCGTGCAAGGGGGACCGGCGGAACCCTCCCGCCAGATTCGTATAACTGGTCCCTATATGATAGAACAGGTAGGACTCCAATTTCAACAGCTCATACAAATATCGAACCAATACTCAGCCGAGAAAACATACCAGCTACCAATATCTCGCTCAAAATTGTGAACACCCATAGGATCTATTCGTCATAAAATTGTTACAGTAAATAAAGCGGCACATTTAAAAGGCAAAACCAAGGCCGACTAAAGCAATACCTGACATTAGTCGTGTTTAGCCAAATAAAGGGCCGCGTGTGTGAGAATGTTACCGTTTGTTTACATTGAAGTGGGCCCAACGACTACACTACCCAGGGATAACTTGTTTTCAACGACGGCCGCTACACCTGAACCGGTTCCTATGGACACAACTTGCAACACTCAGCAGGATGGATAACTTATTATTATCTTATATTATATAACAAGAGCCACATCTGCATATCTAACAAATCACAATGCCATCTGAAAATCACACAAGGACGTTTGAAAAAGTAACGACATTAGGGGGGGGGGGGCATTTTCTAAGAGCACGTTTCGCTAGAGTGAAATTTTAAACACGGCCCCCTAGCTACTCACCATCTGGCACTCACTGGTTTAGACACAAGCATCGCATCTTTACGTAAGATTTTCCATGCAGGGCCAGGGTGGGGGTCTGAAGTCAAAAGGTGATGTGGCTCGCTTCAAGATTTTGTTATTTGTTCCGACACATATTTCTTGCCCCACTATGTGAGTCATTACACTATTGAAATGACAGACACAGCGCAGTTTCCTTCAGCTGGTATGTGACGTAGTATGTGACATCACTGTTTGGTAAGGGTTTGGGGAATACAGGGATGCATCAATTCAAGCAAGCCGCATGTCTAGTTACAGGTGTCAGAAGATACACAGCCACAGCCATAGTTAATAATAATTATAATATAATATAACCACAGGTGCCTCAATCGTGGGTGGGTGGGGAGGGAGGGGGGGGGGGCGGCTTCACACATATGTCATACTCTTTATATGACATATGTGTGAAGCCGCCCCCCCCCCCCCTCTCCCGCCCCACCCACCGACGATTGAGGCACCTGTGATATAAAAGCCATATATACTCACGTATCAGGCAGAGTAACACCAGAACTCGGATGGCGTTGCTTTGCTCCATGTCGGGTTTGTTGATATGATAATGTAACTTCTTGTTAGATCGTGGTCACCCACCCAGGACTCCTATCACTCTCTGCCTTCGACTCACTCCGCCAGGGCTCCGTTATATCTCTGTTGTCGCCTACTTCCTCAATGTATTTCCACACCCAGACTCAGCTTAGGCCTTATAACACATGGTAGCAGGTGAACCAAGAAAATAGTTCGCTCTCAGTATAACTTTTTCTTAAAGTACACCCGAGTATTTTGCTGTATTAAATATGCGAGGCGCGTTATGTTCTGTCGCTTCCCACTTAATGCATTGTCCAGATGATATCATAGGGGTCCTGTGGCGGCCCCGTCCCCATATATACTCTCGTATTAGGCCCATTAAGAGCAGTATATGGACGCCTCTGCGCTGCTCCATGGCTGGTTTGTGGATATGATAATGTAACTTGCTGTTTGATCGTGGTCACCCACCCATGACTCAACAGTGGCCAAATGCAGGTGAGACACAACTGGTAGTAGCGTCGGGTTTTGTAGTCCGGACCCTGCGTCGCCGTTGACGGTAGAGATGGGTTGGGGGAGCAAATTGAATGGCTACTGGGTTTTTTGTCTGTTGTAAATAGGGATTGTTTATGAATACATTTGGAAAGGCGCCAAAAGCGTATTTTACTGAACTTATATGAGCTCTAGCTATTTTCATAAAACCGTGTTTAACATGGCGGCAAATGACAAAACTGTGTGAATGTGGGCCAGCACTATTTTAGCTGTTGTCATATGAATATTCATGACGCGGTACAGAAATTCGTGAATTCGATTTGTTGCTGTCATATTGCACAATGGCGCAGACGTGCCATCACTCTTTCGATGAAGTTAGTGCGGCCATTAATTCTCACTGACTCTGAGTCTATCTGTATATGACAGACTACCACAACCCCGGGGGATTTTTCCGCGGAATCCTTTCAAAGCCAGCATGTTTAGCCCCCCCCCCCCCCCGACCAAATGCCTACAGCATGTTATCCGGGATAGTAACCCACCAGCGTACACAACACGTTACAATGCACTCAATGGAATCAATCAAAATAAAATATGACATTTAGTTTGACTCCTAGGTAACATGGTGCCAGGACCCTCTCCACTCTCTTTGGGGACGAATGCCGGTTTTCAATGAAAAATGTAGGCCATCTGAGGCTTGGATCCCCCCCCCCCCCCCACCCTCCGCTCGTCAATTTGGTGGACTCCCTCCCCTCCCCTGGTTGTCAATTTGGTGGACAAGCTGAGAGTGACGTACATTCGTTCCTAGGAAAGCAGTTTTATCCGTAGGAAAGGAATGGACCAATCACAGGCCGTACATTGTTTCTTAGGAAAGAAATTGACCAATCACAGGCCGTATATTCCGTAGATAATAAGATAAGAATATAAGGAGATGTCATAGTGCCAGGTTAAAAAAAGAGGGAGAGTGAGTATAAGTGACCGGAGAGGAGAACGGGTGGCGGGGAGTGCCAGGAGACGGACGGAAGGCGCAATTAGGAGGGGTGTGTTATGCGATGGGAGTGAATAAAGCTGTCAAGGTAAGATGGTAAGGGTGTGAGGAGGAGAGGCCAGCAAAGAAGAAGTGGGAGTGGATGCGGATGAAGCTGCCAGCAGAGAAGAGAAAGAGAGGGTTGAGTTTCAGAAGAGAAAGAGGGGCGGCTGGGAGTGCGGGGATACAGAGGCGGAACGCCTGAGAGTGACTTGCTATCATTAAGGGAAAAAGATAAGACCGATGGTGCTGAGGGTACCAGGTCAAAAGAAAGACGGCATAAAGTATGAAATAGAGTTCCTGAACAGACGGTGTATGAGATAAGATTCACGAGAGGAAGAGGAGGAGCGAGTGGGAAATTTGCGTTTAAACATATTTTATTCGCGCAATTGGAAAGCAGGCCTTGCCTGTACAAATATCATTTGCTGTGGAGAAGTAAAAGAAAAACGAGAAGCGAGTGTTTCCCAAAAGAAACATGCAGGCGCAAGGAGAAGCGTAGGGTGTTGGAGTTTGAAGAAAGAAAGATAATAGGTAGATGGAGTCCCAGGAGAGTATGGGGAGGGCCGACTGTGACGAAGTGCCCCCCCCCCCCAAGTCTAGATTATATAAGGTTTCACTAACTTCATGGACTGACGTCGCGCAATTTAGTGCATCGTGTGGTGTGATCCGGTCGACACGACACGACACGTCGACACAAAATAATGTCTTGTTCCTAATATCGGCGGCTGCTGCTCTTCCAGGAAAGAAGTCTTTGTAAGAAAGTGTTGTTAACTTTATTATTTTACTTTACCATTGCTTCTTATTTATTTTTTAAGTTTTCAAAAACGTAAAAAATCTGGCCAAAGCTATATATTCACAATTAACCTGCGCCCAACAATTACGTAGACAAAATAACTGGATATCAATCTTTGCCAACATAGCTATATATTCACAATTAACCTTCTTCCAACAATTACGTACACAAAATAACTGGAATTCAATCTTTGCCAACATAGCAAGAGGGAACCCGACGTTTATTTTATACAGAGACCTGTATATGGGGCCTGCACAACAGTTGCGCGTGAGCTATTTGGCATTGAACCTGACGCGTACCGTAAATTCGTCCGGATGACCAAGGACACTTTCACTGGCACCAAGAGTAGCCCGCAGAGATACGCGGATGCGAAAAGGTATCAGTCCAGAGGAACATCTGATGGTACCTGATCACGGGGGGGGGGTCCCTGGGTGCCTCGTGATGCCTGAGAGGGCGGACGACGCCGCGTTCATAGAGCGGATTAGCAGGGAAAAACGAATAACCCTAGCGGGTCGGCGTGGAGCGGGTCAATCGATAAAAGATACCCCCTCCGAGCGGATTTTGGATTTAAAAGATGGGGGGCTTTACCGCCGGGAAGCCTCCCAAACCCAGTCTTGTATTACTTAGGACCCCCCCCACCCCCCACCTCGGGTACCTCATGAACGGACGGTTTGGTTGATCGAGGTGATAAATGCGCCACCCTGATAAATGCGCGGGCTTCAGAATGTAACTTAATGCACATATATCATTAGCATTATTTTAAGAATATATCTTAACGATACGATTGAGTTGAAGCATCCATGGGTTGCAATGTTTCATCCGTTCTATTTTGCTGGGATGTCCTACCAACATCTTAAAACCCACCACAGTATTGGGAAGAGTACCTTAAGTGGCATCACATAGGTCTACTGTTGCTATTTACGATGCACTTGGATGAGTTTCTATTAGTATGTAAATATTACATTGTGAATTAAGCACGACACGTGCCATTGGGTTTAGATGTTTTATTGGCATCAACTTGTATTGTAAGAAGCACAAACATCCACACCTTTCGTATAGCGAGACAATTTTTTAATATTCTTCTCGTTCTTGTCTCTTAAAACTCTTGCATGATGGCCAGTCGCGCATGCTCCTTGTTCTCCTCCATAGCCAGGGACTTCAGCTCTTGGGTCACAAAGACACCAGAGGCATCATCAGCGGTCACACTACTGGTCCGGGACATCGCTCGGGCGTCCAGTGATGACTTGACACTATCCATGATGGCGACGCATCGATACGTAGCCCCTGAGGTATGGCAGGCCGACAGGCCCACAAAGACAAGAGCTTTCCTCGGATGTCCAAAGCTTTTCTAGGAAGCAACACATTTCGTTCCTAGGAATTGACCAATCACAGGCCGTATATTCTTGTCCTTGGAAAGGAATGGACCAATCACAGGCCGTATATTCGTTCATAGGAGAACAATTCCTTTCCTAAGAAAAGGAATGGACCAATCACAGGACGCACATTGTTTCTGAGGAAATGAATTGACCAATCACAGGCCGTATATTCGTTCCTAGGAAAGCAATTTTCTCCCTATGAAAGGAATGGACCAATCACAGGCCGTACATTGTTTCTTAGGAAATGAATTGACCAATCACAGGCCGTATATTCGTTCCTAGGAAAGCAATTTTATCCCTATGAAAGGAATGGACCAATCACAGGCCGTACATTGTTTCTTAGGAAATGAATTGATCAATCACAGGCCGTGTATCCATTCCGAGGAAAGCAATTTTATGCCTAAGAAAGGAATGGACCAATCACCGGCCGTACATTGTTTCATAGGAAAGGAATTGACCAATCACATGCAGTACATTCGTTCCTAGGAAAGCAGTTTTATCCGTAGGAAAGAATGGACCAATCACAGGCCGTACATTGTTTCCTAGGAAAGGAATTGACCAATCACATGCCGTACATTCGTTCCTAGGAAAGCAGTTTTATCCGTAGGAAAGGAATGGACCAATCACAGGCCGTACATTGTTTCTTAGGAAAGAAATTGACCAATCACAGGCCGTATATTCGTTCCTAGGAAAGGAATTTTATCCCTATGAAAGGAATCGACCAATCTCAGGCTGTATATTCGTTCCTAGGAAAGCAATTGCATGCCTAGGAAAGGAATGGACCAATCACAGGCCGTACATTGTTTCCTAGGAAATGAATTGATCAATCACAGGCCGTATATTCGTTCCTAGGAAAGCAATCTTATGTCTAGGAAAGGAACGGACCAATGACAGGCCGTACATTGTTTCCTAGGAAAGGAATTGAACAATCACAGGCCGTTTATTCGTTTCTAGGAAAGCAATTTTATCCGTAGGAAAGAATGGACTAATCACAGGACGTACATTGTTTTCTACACACGAAAAGTGCCACGTTCTTTCCTCACGTTCCTATGATTGGTTTATTCCTTTTATATGAGAGGAATTCAAGTGCAATGTGTTCCAGATAACAATATACGGCCTGTGATTGGTCGATTCTTTTCCTATCAAAGGAATTGCTTTCCTAGGAATGAATATACGTTCTGTGGTTGGTCCGAATATACGGTCTATGATTGGTCCATTCATTTCCATTCATGAGAAGACGCGACGAACAATCTCCTTCTTCTTTGCAGTTCGAGTTGACTTAAAGACAACCTGCACTTAATTCAACGGCGCTCCCTGGCGAAAACATGGGAACTAGCGTAAGCTGGAACCGCCGCTCGTACTCATATATAAGTATTGCGGAGTGAGCGAAGTTAGCTCCGCGAAACCAGGCTAGAACTAGCGTTGCAATGCCTCTCGGCGTTGTTCTCCCCATGTCACGTCTGCGTGAATCTGCGTGACTAGTATTGAATTTCATGCGTGTCAGCATATCAAGATCTGGCCAATGGACGCAAAAAGTAGATACGGAGAGATAGTGTGGCTAGAAGCAACCTGAAACGTTTTGTGAGCGCGCGGGAGAATCCAGTGCCGTGGGTACGTAGCTACGAATTCCATGGCCATAGCACTGTCATTGATTATCTGATAGCGATATACATCGTAGACACAATGCGGATGGATTTGTTCAATAGAACAGATCCCTGGAATAATCTGCTTGATCTCGTAATGCCCTGGCTACATCTCGTAATGCCCTGGTTACATATCGTAATGCCCTGGCTACATCTCGTAATGTCCAGGCTATATCTCGTAATGCCCTGGATCCATCTCGTAATGCCCTGGATACATCTCGTAATGCCATGGATACATCTCATAATGCCCTGGCTACATCTCGTAATGTCCAGGCTATATCTCGTAATGCCCTGGATCCATCTCGTAATGCCCAGGCTACATCTCGTAATGCCCTGGCTACATATCGTAATGCCCTGGCTACATCTCGTAATGCCCTGGCTACATATCGTAATGCCCTGGCTATATCTCGTAATGCCCTGGATCCATCTCGTAATGCCCTGGATACATCTCGTAATGCCATGGATACATCTCATAATGCCCTGGCTACATCTCGTAATGTCCAGGCTATATCTCGTAATGCCCATGGATCCATCTCGTAATGCCCTGGCTACATCTCGTAATGCCCTGGCTACATATCGTAATGCCCTGGCTACATCTCGTAATGCCCTGGCTACATATCGTAATGCCCTGGCTATATCTCGTAATGCCCTGGATCCATCTCGTAATGCCCCGGATCCATCTCGTAATGCCCTGGATACATCTCGTAATGCCCTGGATACATCTCGTAATGCCCTGGATACATCTCGTAATGCCATGGATACATCTCGTAATGCCCTGGACACATCTCGTAATGCCCTGGATACATATCGTAATGCCCTGGCTACATCTCGTAATGCCCTGGTTACATATCGTAATGCCCTGGCTACATCTCGTAATGTCCAGGCTATATCTCGTAATGCCCTGGATCCATCTCGTAATGCCCTGGATACATCTCGTAATGTCATGGATACATCTCATAATGCCCTGGCTACATCTCGTAATGTCCAGGCTATATCTCGTAATGCCCTGGATCCATCTCGTAATGCCCAGGCTACATCTCGTAATGCCCTGGCTACATATCGTAATGCCCTGGCTACATCTCGTAATGCCCTGGCTGCATATCGTAATGCCCTGGCTATATCTCGTAATGCCCTGGATCCATCTCGTAATGCCCATGGATCCATCTCGTAATGCCCTGGCTACATCTCGTAATGCCCTGGCTACATATCGTAATGCCCTGGCTACATCTCGTAATGCCCTGGCTACATATCGTAATGCCCTGGCTATATCTCGTAATGCCCTGGATCCATCTCGTAATGCCCCGGATCCATCTCGTAATGCCCTGGATACATCTCGTAATGCCCTGGATACATCTCGTAATGCCCTGGATACATCTCGTAATGCCATGGATACATCTCGTAATGCCCTGGACACATCTCGTAATGCCCTGGATACATATCGTAATGCCCTGGATACATCTCGTAATGCCCTGGATACATCTCGTAATGCCCTGGATACATCTCGTAATGCCCTGGACACATCTCGTAATGCTCTTGATACATCTCGTAATGCCCTGGATACATCTTGTAATGCCCTGGACACATCTCGTAATGCTCTTGATACATCTCGTAATGCCCTGGATACATCTCGTAATGCCCTGGATACATCTCGTAATGCCCTGGACACATCTCATAATGCCCTGCACACATCTCATAATGCCGTGGATACATCTCGTAATGCCCTGGATACATCTCGTAATGCCCTGGACGCATCTCGTAATGCCATGGATACATCTCGTAATGCCCTGGATACATCTCGTAATGCCCTGGATACATCTCGTAATGCCATGGATACATCTCGTAATGCCCTGGATACATCTCGTAATGCCCTGGATACATCTCGTAATGCCATGGATACATCTCGTAATGCCCTGGATACATCTCGTAATGCCCTGGATACATCTCGTAATGCATTGGACGCATCTCGTAATGCCATGGATACATCTCGTAATGCCCTGGATACATCTCGTAATGCCCTGGATACATCTCGTAATGCATTGGATACATCTCGTAATGCCCTGGATACATCTCGTAATGCCCTGGATACATCTCGTAATGCTATGGATCCATCTCGTAATGCCCTGGATACATCTCGCAATGCCCTGGATACATCTCGTAATGCCCTGGACACATCTCGTAATGCCCTGGACACATCTCGTAATGCCCTGGACACATCTCATAATGCCCCGGATCCAACTCGAAATGCCCTTGCTACATCTCGTAATGCATTGGATCCATTTCGTAATGCCCTGGATACATCTCGTAATGGCCCGGCTACATCTCGTAATGCCCTGGCTACATCTCGTAATGCATTGGATACATCTCGTAATGCCCTGGATACATCTCGTAATGCCCCGGATACATCTCGTAATGCCCTGGATCCATCTCGTAATGCCCGGGACACATCTGGTAATGCCCTGGATACATCTGGTAATGCCCTGGATACATCTCTTAATGCCCTGGATACATCTCTTAATGCCCTGGACACATCTCGTAATGCCCTGTATACATCTCGTAATGCCCTGGATACATCTCGTAATGCCCCGGATCCATCTCGTAATGCCCTGGATCCATCTCGTAATGCCCTGGACACATCTCGTATTGCCCTGGATACATCTCGTAATGCCCGGGACACATCTGGTAATGCCCTGGATACATCTCTTAATGCCCTGGATACATATCGTAATGCCCTGGATACATCTCGTAATGCCCTGGATACGTCTCGTAATGCCCGGGATACATCTCGTAATGCCCTGGACACATCTCGTAATGCCCTGGATACATCTCTTAATGCCCAGGATACATCGCGTAATGCCCTTGCTACATCTCGTAATGCCCTGGATACATCTCGTAATGCCCTGGATCCATCTCGTAATGCCCTGGATACATCTCGTAATGCCCCGGACACATCTCGTAATGCCCTGGATACATCTCGTATTGCCCTGGACACATCTCGTAATGCCGTAGATCCATCTCGCAATGCACTGGATACATCTCGTAATGCCCTGGATACATCTCGTAATGCCCTGGATACGTCTCGTAATGCCCGGGATACATCTCGTAATGCCCTGGACACATCTCGTAACGCCCTGGATACATCTCTTAATGCCCAGGATACATCTCGTAATGCCCTTGCTACATCTCGTAATGCCCCTGCTACATCTCGTAATGCCCTGGATCCATCTCGTATTGCCCTGGACACATCTCGTAATGCCATAGATCCATCTCGCAATGCACTGGATACATCTCGTAATGCCCTGGACACATCTCGTAATGCCCTGGATACATCTAGTAATGCCCTGGATACATCTCGTAATGCCCTGGATACATCTCGTAATGCCCTGCATACATCTCGTAATGCCCGGGATACATCTCGTAATGCCCTGGACACATCTCGTAATGCCATGGATCCATCTCGTAATGCACTGGATACATCTCGTAATGCCCTGGACACATCTCGTAATGCCCTGGACACATCTCGTAATGCATTGGATACATCTCGTAATGCCCTGGATACATCTCGTAATGCCCTGCACACATCTCGTAATGCCCCGGGTACATCTCGTAATGCCCTGGATACATCTCGTAATGCTCTTGATACATCTCGTAATGCCCTGGATACATCTCGTAATGCCCTGCACGCATCTCGTAATGCCCTGCACACATCTCGTAATGCCCCGGATCCAACTCGTAATGCCCTGGATACATCTCGTAATGCCCGGGATACATCTCGTAATGCCCTGCATACATCTCGTAATGCCCTGGATACATCTCGTAAGCCCTGCACACATCTCGTAATGCCCTGGACACATCTCCTAATGCCCTGGATACATCTCGTAATGCCCTGCACACATCTCGTAATGCCCTGGATACATCTCGTAGTGCCCTGGATACATCTCGTAATGCTCTTGATACATATCGTAATGCCCTGGATACATCTCGTAATGCCCTGGATACATCTCGTAATGCCCTGGATCCATCTCGTAATGCCCTGCACACATCTCGTAATGCCCTGGATACATCTCGTAATGCCCTGCACACATCTCGTAATGCCCTGGACACATCTCGTAATGCCCTGGATACATCTCGTAATGCCCTGCACACATCTCGTAATGCCCTGGATACATCTCGTAGTGCCCTGGATACATCTCGTAATGCTCTTGATACATCTCGTAATGCCCTGGATACATCTCGTAATGCCCTGGATACATCTCGTAATGCCCTGCACACATCTCGTAATGCCCTGCACACATCTCGTAATGCCCTGGACACATCTCGTAATGCCCTGGACACATCTCGTAATGCCCTGCACACATCTCGTAATGCCCTGGATACATCTCGTAATGCCCTGCACACATCTCGTAATGCCCTGGATACATCTCGTAATGCCCTGCACACATCTCGTAATGCCCTGGACACATCTCGTAATGCCCTGGATACATCTCGTAATGCCCTGCACACATCTCGTAATGCCCTGGACACATCTCGTAATGCCCTGGATACATCTCGTAATGCCCTGCACACATCTCGTAATGCCCTGGATACATCTCGTAATGCCCTGCACACATCTCGTAATGCCCTGGACACATCTCGTAATGCCCTGGATACATCTCGTAATGCCCTGCACACATCTCGTAATGCCCTGGATACATCTCGTAGTGCCCTGGATACATCTCGTAATGCTCTTGATACATCTCGTAATGCCCTGGATACATCTCGTAATGCCCTGGATCCATCTCGTAATGTCATGGATACATCTCGTAATGCCCTGCACACATCTCGTAATGCCCTGGATACATCTCGTAGTGCCCTGGATACAGCTCGTAATGCCCTGGACACATCTCGTAATGCCCTGAATACATACCGTAATGCCCTGGATACATCTCGTAATGCCCTGGATACATCTCGTAATGCCATGGATACATCTCGTAATGCTCTGGCTACATCTCATAATGCCTTGGATACATCACGTAATGCCCTGGATACATCTCGTAATGCCATGGATACATCTCGTAATGCCCTGGCTACATCTCATAATGTCTCGGATACATCTCGTAATGCCCTGGATACATCTCGTGGTGCCATGGATACATCTCGTAATGCCCTGTATACATCACGTAATGCCATGGATACAAAATGCATCTGGTAATGGGGTGACGAGTGGGGTCGACACCTAGTCTCTGGGGTACGGGCGCCGCTCCATGGGGTGACGATTGGGGTCGACACGTGGTTTGTGGGGTACAGGAGGGACGCATAGAGGTTGTGAAGAGAGAAGGAAAGATAAACAGCGAGAGAGTGTGAGAAAGGGAGGAGAGAGAACGCTTGGAGCCTGATATACCGTGATGGCGATAAAGAAGCGTGTGGATAAACTCCTGTCGTCACTCCACCGAGCTAGTTCCCCCAGCCAGGCGTTAAACGGACGTCAGGTGAAAGTGGGTTTAACTCTTTAAACAGGTGACGGCGGGTTTAGACATTGGATCCGCCACTGTTTAAACAGGTGACGCTGGGTTTTACCGATTTTTATCCGCCACTGTTTAAACAGGTGACGGTAGGTTTAACCCATGGATCGGCCACTGTTTAAACAGGTGACGGTGGGTTTAACCCATGGATCTGCCACTGTTTAAACAGGTGACGCTGGGTTTTACCGATTTTTATCCGCCACTGTTTAAACAGGTGACGGTAGGTTTAACCCATGGATCGGCCACTGTTTAAACAGGTGACGGTGGGTTTAACCCATGGATCCGCCACTGTTTAAACAGGTGACGGTGGGTTTAACCCATGGATCGGTCACTGTTTAAACAGGTGACGGTGGGTTTAACCCATGGATCTGCCACTGTTTAAACAGGTGACGCTGGGTTTTACCGATTTTTATCCGCCACTTTTTAAACAGGTGACGGTAGGTTTAACCCATGGATCCGCCACTGTTTAAACAGGTGACGGTGGGTTTAACCCATGGATCCGCCACTGTTTAAACAGGTGACGCTGGGTTTAACCCATGGATCGGCCACTGTTTAAACAGGTGACGGTGGGTTTAACCCATGGATCGGCCACTGTTTAAACAGGTGACGGTAGGTTTACCCATGGATCCGCCACTGTTTAAACAGGTGACGCTAGGTTTTACCGATGGATCCGCCTCTGTTTAAACAGGTGACGGTAGGTTTGACCCATGGATCGGCCACTGTTTAAACAGCTGACGGCGGGTTTAACCCATGGATCCGCCACTGTTTAAACAGGTGACGGCGGGTTTAACCCATGGATCCGCCACTGTTTAAACAGGTGACGGCGGGTTTAACCCATGGATCCGCCACTGTTTAAACAGGTGACGGCGGGTTTAACCCATGGATCTGCCACTGTTTAAACAGGTGACGCTGGGTTTTACCGATTTTTATCCGCCACTTTTTAAACAGGTGACGGTAGGTTTAACCCATGGATCCGCCACTGTTTAAACAGGTGACGGTGGGTTTAACCCATGGATCCGCCACTGTTTAAACAGGTGACGCTGGGTTTAACCCATGGATCGGCCACTGTTTAAACAGGTGACGGTGGGTTTAACCCATGGATCGGCCACTGTTTAAACAGGTGACGGTAGGTTTACCCATGGATCCGCCACTGTTTAAACAGGTGACGCTAGGTTTTACCGATGGATCCGCCTCTGTTTAAACAGGTGACGGTAGGTTTGACCCATGGATCGGCCACTGTTTAAACAGCTGACGGCGGGTTTAACCCATGGATCCGCCACTGTTTAAACAGGTGACGGCGGGTTTAACCCATGGATCCGCCACTGTTTGAACAGGTGACGGCGGGTTTAACCCATGGATCCGCCACTGTTTAAACAGGTGACGGCGGGTTTAACCCATGGATCCGCCACTGTTTAAACAGGTGACGGCGGGTTTAACCCATGGATCCGCCACTGTTTAAACAGGTGACGGTGGGTTTTACCGATGGATGCGACGGTAGACTTATGCCATGTTCACACGATGCAATACGTTGTAAAGTGCATTGCCAGAAATAAAATTGTTCGACCACCTCCGCAAATAGAGGGCCGGTTCTCCACGCATTGAAAGCTTAGCGCATGCTCTAAAGTTTCGATCAACTAGATGATTTGGAAAATGTCAATCAATCAGCGTCGAGCATTTCAGCTAATTAGCGTTGCGATGATCACGTTGACTTTAGTGTTTGCATTATGACAATGATGAATGTATGTGTGGCTTGTATGCATGACGCTATGACGCACGATATTCTAACGGTATGTTCGCTAGGTGGCGGTAGTGGTAATTGTTGAGTTGGTTGGTACGCGGTTTGACCGTGTGAACTGTTGACTGACCGATGCTTCGACCATTATGACGACTGTTCAAGAAATTATCGTATCGGCTAAACCCGGCATTACTCGCTAGATCCCTTTGAACGGGTTGCCTAAACTGGCGTCAGTGGGTATAATCGACGGCTCATCTCTTGTCCCAGTTTGTTTCGAAAGAAGGTATCACAAGTCATTGGACTATGATTCAAGTTTATTGTTTGTGCTCGTTACAACGGCTGTACGTGGAAGTAACAACACACACCCTGGGTTATAGTGCGGTACAACGGCTGTACGTGGAAGTAACAACACACACCCCGGGTTATAGTGCGTTACAACGGCTGTACGTGGAAGTAACAACACACACCCCGGGTTATAGTGCGTTACAACGGCTGTACGTGGAAGTAACAACACACACCCCGGGTTATAGTGCGTTACAACGGCTGTACGTGGAAGTACCAACACACACCCCGGGTTATAGTGCGTTACAACGGCTGTACGTGGAAGTAACAACACACACCCTGGGTTATAGTCCGTTACAACGGCTGTACGTGGAAGTAACAACACACACCCTGGGTTATAGTCCGTTACAACGGCTGTACGTGGAAGTAACAACACACACCCTGGGTTATAGTCCGTTACAACGGCTGTACGTGGAAGTAACAACACACACCCTGGGTTATAGTCCGTTACAACGGCTGTACGTGGAAGTCACAACACACACCCCGGGTTATAGTGCGTTACAACGGCTGCAGGTGGAAGTAACAACACACACCCTGGGTTATAGTCCGTTACAACGGCTGTACGTGGAAGTAACAACACACACCCTGGGTTATAGTCCGTTACAACGGCTGTACGTGGAAGTAACAACACGCACCCCGGGTTATAGTGCGTTACAACGCCTGTACGTGGAAGTAACAACACACACCCTGGGTTATAGTCCGTTACAACGGCTGTACGTGGAAGTAACAAGCAGAAAGCACATGCACACAATTATGCAGCTTACGTGTTAGCGGCTCAATCGAGAATATGTCCTGGGCCTACACTGTTGGCGGTTGGAGACGCCCTGCCCCCCCCCCCCCCCCGCCCCACTGGGCATATACCGGGCCTTTACTATCCTGTAGTACTGGGCATGTACCGGACCTTTACTATCCTGTAGCACTGTGCATGTACCGAGCCTTTGCTATCCTGTAGTACTGGGCCTGTACCGGACCTTTACTATCCTGTAGTACTGGGCATATACCGGGCCTTTACTATCCTGTAGTACTGGGCATGTACCGGCCCTATACTATCCTGTAGTACTACGCATGTACCGGGCTTTACTATCCTGGAGTACTGGGCCTGTACCGGGCCTTTACTATCCTGCAGCACTGGGCATGTACCAAACCTTTACTATCCTGTAGTACTGGGCATGTACCAAACCTTTACTATCCTGTAGTACTCGGCCTGTACCGGACCTTTACTATCCTGTAGTACTGGGCATATACCGGGCCTTTACTATCCTGTAGTACTGGGCATGTACCGGCCCTATACTATCCTGTAGTACTACGCATGTACCGGGCTTTACTATCCTGTAGTACTTGGCATGTACCGGGCCTTTACTATCCTGTAGTACTGGGCATGTACCTGGCCTTTACCATCCTGTAGTACTGGGCCTGTACCGGGCCTTTACTATCCTGTAGTACTGGGCATGTACCGGGCCTTTACTATCCTGTAGTACTGGGCCTGTACCGGGCCTTTGCTATTCTGTAGTACTGGGCCTGTACCGGGCCTTTACTACCCTGTAGTACTGGGCCTGTACCGGGCCTTTACTATCCTGTAGTACTGGGCGTGTACCGACGAGCCAGTAGATAAGTGTACCGTAATGTTAATAACAGAGTATGGGAAAACGGTATAAACACTGCTGCCGGTACCGCCAGTATCAGCCGCAAAATTGCCGGTATCGGGCCATTACCGTCATGTCCGTTGGGATGGCACGGCAGACAACCGTGTTAATAGGCAGTCTTGATGGATGGCGATATTGATGGAGTCAAGAGAAGGCAAGGTTGACAGCAATATTGACGGAGTAAACATAATGCATGGTAGACAGCCGTATTGATGGATTCAACAGAAGGTATGGTAGACAGTCGTATTGATGGAGTCAACAAAAGTTATGGTAGACAACCGTATTGATGGAGTCAACATAAGGCATGGTAGACAGCCGTATTGATGGAGTCAACATAAGGCATGGTAGACAGCTGTATTGATGGAGTCAACATAAGGCATGGTAGACAGCTGTATTGATGGAGTCAACATAAGGCATGATAGACAGCCGTATTGATGGAGTCAAGGGAAGGCATGGTAGACAGCCGTATTGATGGAGTCAAGGGAAGGCATGGTAGACAGCCGTATTGATGGAGTCAAGGGAAGGCATGGTAGACAGCCGTATTTATGTAGCCGACAGAAGCGATGGCTGACAGCTGTATTGAGTTAACTTAATATCCTTCAAACTATTTTTACCATCTTAACCATCTTGGTAAGAAACTCTTGTACGGTAAGCAGGGCTTTTGTTTAGCTTTTCTAATTTTACTCAGTCAATACATGACATCTGAAAACACCAACTAATTTGTCTTATGTGGGTTTATTACAGAATATATACAATATCTTTGTGACAGGTATCTCTAGAAGGTATGGTAACCACTCTGTGTCTGGCTTACAGGGCTTGGGATATATACGGCGATACATATATATATGGAACATGGATGTGATAACATTATCAAGGCAGCCACCGGTATTGAGAGGATGTATCGGGTGGCCGTGTTAAAGTTGATACCAATAATCTGGCCACCTAGCGAGTGGCGTGACGTTACCATCATAACGTACCCGTCAAACCACGCACGTACTCACGTCACATACTTTACCATTGTCATGAAGGAGGCTGTGGACTTACGTGACCTACACATCACTCTACACGTGCGAGGTCATTGCGACACGGATCAGACATCGCGAACAACAAGTTCTTATTATAAACAGCCGTGTTTCTGTTGAGGTCACACCCAACGCTCATGAACTTATTAACACACCGACGAGTGATATCACACACGTGGCATCACACGCGTGGCATCACACGCGTGGCATCAAACACGTGGTATCATACGTGGCATCACACACGTGACATCACACAAGTGGCATCACACACGTGGCATCACCTCTGGCGGGCGCTAGCCGTTGATGTAATTATGTGTGCCGTCATGGTCGAGGTCACTGGCCGCTGGGAGTCTCAAGACGTCGTATTCCGCCCGTCTGGAGGACAGATGATGTACACACAATTAAACATGAGGGATTTAGTATATTGTTCTATAAGAGTCGATAGCCACAAGAGTTTTATGATAAATGTGGTATACAAGGTATATACAAGGGGGATTAGTGGGTGGGATGGGAGCGTGCAGACGGCGACCACAACCTGACGCCCGGGAGCCGTCCGGCAGTCGTTAGCAAGGGGGTCACTTCACACAGGGTGGTCACTTCATACAGGAGGGTCACTTCATACAGGAGGGTCACTTCATACAGGAGGGTCACTTCACACAGGGTGGTCACTTCATACAGGAGGGTCAATTGATACAGAGGGGTCACTTCACACAGAAGGGTCACTGCACAGAGGGGAGGTCACTTCACACAGGGGGGCACTTCACACACGGAGGTCACTTCAAACTGGGAGGTCCCTTTACAAAGGGAGGGAACTTGACACTGGAAGGGCACTTCACAAATGGGGTCACTTCACAAAGGGAGGGGGCCGGCGCGATAGCTCAGTGGGCTAGAGCGCTCGCATTGAGTGCTCTGGTCACCTGAGAGCCTAACGGCACGTGGATCGATGGTTCGAGCCCTGCTGTGGCCATGTCTGTGTTGTCGCAGGATAAAGATCCCATTTCTTTCTTCGTAAAGAGTAGGGGGTTACCCCCGGGGACATGGCTTCACTCTCACTCTCCCTTCCTTCTCCCATTGACGGGATATGACCAAAAGTGGTTAAAGCGTCCTGAATAACCAACCAACCACAAAGAAAGGTAATTTCACACGGGGGGCGGGGGTCACTTCACAAATCGAGGTCACTTCACAAGGGGGTCACTTCACACAGTCACACAGGGGAGTCACGTCGCACAGGGGGTCACTTCACACAGGGGGTCACTTCACACAGGGGGGTCCCTTCACCCAGGGGGTCACTTCACACAGGGGGTCACTTCACACAGGGGGGTCCCTTCACCCAGGGAGTCACGTCACACAGGGGGTCACTTCACACAGGGGGACACTTCACACAGGGGAGTCACTTCACACAGGGGGGTTACTTCGCACAAGGGGGCCACTTCACACAGGGGGTCACTTCACACAATGGGGACACTTCACACAGGAGGGTCACGTCACACAGGGGGTGACTTCACGCAGGGGGTCACTTCACAAAGGGGGGACACTTCACACAGGGGGTCACTTCACAAAGGGGGTCACTTCACACAGGGGGGGGTACGTCACACAAGGGGGTCACTTTACACAGGGGGTCACTTCACGCAGGGGGTCACTTCACACAGGGGGTCACTTCACACAGGGGGGTCACTTCACACAAGGGTGTCACTTCACACAAGGCGGTCATTTTACACAGGGGGGTCACCTCACACAGGGGGGTCACTTTACACAGGGGTGTCACTTCCCACAAGGGGGGGTCACTTCACAAAGGGAGGTCACTTCACACAAGGGAGTCACTTCACACAGGGGGGTCACTTTACACAGGGGTGTCACTTCACACAAGGGGGGGGTCACTTCACAAAGGGAGGTCACTTCACACAGAGGGGTTGCTTCACACAGTGGGGTTAGTTCACACAGGACGGTCACTTCACAAAGGGAGGTCACTTCACCCTCGGGGTCACTTCACACAGGGGGTTCACATCACACAGAGATGTCACTTCACTAACGGGGGCCTTCACGTTATTGTCACCAATGAGAAATATTTAGTTGGTTTGCTACCGATTGTTTCTCTCCGCGAGTCATTATGTCAATAATAACCAGAGACCGATAGTCATCCTTACCTGGGTGGATCACGGATGGGGCCTGAAAAAGTAGTAACAACGTAATAATATATCTGTGACTTCCATCGAAATGCACGAGAAACACAAAACATGATACAACACCATCATATATAAGGACGCTTTACGAATAAGAGAACATGGTATATATCAGTCAACTTTCGGGGATTGCCGTAAGCCATGTCATCATGATCTGTGGAAGTCAACCACAGTAACTATGGAAAGCGGAAAATCTATATATATATACAGACATTTTATCGCACGTCACCATCACGTCCACAGCAGAGAGAAGGGACGGCGGGTCCGATTGGACAGATATATGGATACTCAGAGCTGTGATTGAACAATCCATTTGATCTAATAACCGAAACAGCCGATCACAGCCAACAAGTTGGCCACACCGATCCCCAACAATAAAACAGCTTATATGAGTAACCTTGAGACTTCCTAAATGCCTGGATCAAACGTTACTTTCTCTGGCGGGCTTTGTGTGCCTGATCCCAGTACTCCCATATAAACGCCGTTCTGTCCTGTCCTGATATTCTACATGTGGTATGTGATCTCTTTACGGTCATTCTTACCCAGCTCAGCGTACGGGTCAGACCCGGGTTGGGTGACTGGGGTGGTCCCCCCAGCCTCCCCCGCTCCTTCGCTCACATTGACGTAGGAGTCAGACCCGGGTTGGGTGACTGGGGTGGCACCCCCAGCCCCCCTCGCACCCCCGCTCACATTGACGTAGGTGGCAATGTTCTGGTAGGACGGTGATCTGGAATAGGGAGGACACAGCTATCACTCCCATTAACAGTCACCAGGCCACACACATTAACTTATAGTTAAAAAGTATATTCTAACTTGGCTACCAAAAGTAGGTTATGTCAACCATGTTAAGGTCATTCATACTTGGCAGGTCACGCGCAGATAAATCCCGGTCATCTCAGAGTGTGTGCTTTTAGTGATCAATGTGAACTACAGGATTTGTCGAAACTCACGTCACGTCCTGTTCCACGGAGGCAGAATCTGCGTCTGCAATAAAACTGACTTACAATTCTAACCTCATTTAACCACATTACCAGTCGCTATACAGTTAATATAAGATACGATTACAATGTAACTATTGTCAAACAACTCCACATCACACAAACCTTTGTTTTTCCCTTCGCCATGTTTCCTCCAGTAAAGAATGGCGAGAACCACGTTTCCTGGCAACAAGAGGACGCAGACGACAATTATTCCCGCCAAGCCGCCGGTCGACAGGAAGAAGCCGTCTGAAAGGAAATGACGAGACTGAACGGTGAGGCAGAAGGCGTCTGCAAGGCAACAGCGAGACTGAACGGTGAGGCAAAAGGCGTCTGCAAGGCAACAGCGAGACTGAACGGTGAGGCAGAAGACGTCTGCAAGGCAACAGCGAGACCGAACGGTGGCGCAGAAGGCGTCTGCAGGGCAACAACGAGACTAAACGATGAGGCAGAAGGCGTCTGCAGGGAGACAGCGAGACTGAACGGTGAGGCAGAAGCCGTCTGCAAGGCAACAGCGAGACTGAACGGTGAGGCAGAAGGCGTCGGCAAGGCAACAGCGAGACTGCACGGTAAGGCAAAAGGCGTCTGCAAGGCAACAGCGAGACTGAACGGTGAGGCAGAAGGCGTCTGCAAGGCAACAGCGAGACTGAACGGTGAGGCAGAAGCCGTCTGCAAGGCAACAGCGAGACTGAACGGTGAGGCAGAAGGCGTCGGCAAGGCAACATCGAAATTGAACAGTGAGGCAGAAACCGTCTGCAAGGCAACAGCGAGATTGAACGGTGAGGCAGAAGGCGTCCGCAAGGCAACAGCGAGACTGAACGGTGAGGAAGAAGGCGTCTGCAAGGCAACAGCGAGACCGAACGGTGAGGCAGAAGGCGTCCGCAAGGCAACAGCGAGACTGAACGATGAGGCAGAAGGCGTCTGCAAGGCAACAGCAAGATTGAACGATGAGGCAGAAGGCGTCGGCAAGGCAACAGCGAGACTGAACGGTGAGGGAGAAGGCGTCGGCAAGGCAACAGCGAGACTGAACGGTGAGGGAGAAGATGTCTGCAAGGCAACAGCAAGACTGAACGGTGAGGCAGAAGGCGTCTGCAAGGCAACAGCGAGACTGAACGGTGAGGCAGAAGGCGTCTGCAAGGCAACAGCAAGACTGAACGGTGAGGCAGAAGGCGTCTGCAAGGCAACAGCGAGACTGAACGGTGAGGGAGAAGATGTCTGCAAGGCAACAGCGAGACTGAACGATGAGGCAGAATGTGCCTGCAAGGCAACAGCGAGACTGTGGACCTAATCTTTCTATATTTAATAAATACTTCACTATTTAAAAAGAAATATAGTATGGGAGATAATCACACTATTTAGCAGAACATACCTTACGTCATGGATCCCTTCAGTGTTAACATTAAACAATTCGTGAATTGAAATTACACACTCTTCTTCCTATTCTATTCTATTCATTTATATTCCCTGACTAATTTGTATGCAGTTATTAAAAGTAAAAACACTGAAGACTCGGCTTCTTCCTCGACCAGCGCACATGATATCCGGCCATAGCTCACGCCTAACGTTCCTCGACCAGCGCACATGATATCCGGCCCAAACTTCACGTTAACGTTTTATCGTTCTTTGATTCACTTCCTTGTTTAAGTCACACGGCGCTTTGAAGCGGACACGTCCTAACACTGGCATCGTGACTGGGTTGAGCTATACTGGTACCCGCTTATCAACCGACTTAGGAAGGCTCCGCTCTGAGGACCCAATCTGGGTCAACCCACTTTAAAGCGGACTGCAAGTTAGATGGTCCATCCGGGCCTAGTGACAGTTTGCCACAGAAAGGGAGTTTACTAATAGCAGAGAATATTGGAATAGTCAGCAACAGTGATAGAATCAGGCATAAAATTTGATTCTGGTACAATAATATTATGCTGAGCCTGGTATAATAATAGTCTGTAGTCTGTTGTAGAAAGAGACGTTGGTATAATCAGAGGGACATTTTTTGAAAGTGATACAATCAAACTTATTGAAAATAAAACTTCCCAGCCCTCACTAATTCATTCATTCGATGGCTTAAACCCTACGCCAGTCAAAGAACATGACCGCACCGCCCTTGTTCTAGTCTAGTTAGCTATGACATGTACCTCCTTCACGGCTGTGACAGCACAATGGTGTGATACAGTGGCCAGGCGCAGCGGGGACGTCATGACTGACGACTGACAACTGATGACGTCACACACACGCGATGACGGGCGTGACAAACATGACATGGCGGATACAATATGATTAATATTGTCTGATGATTACCTAGAATATCTCTCCTGTATTTATTTCCTCGACTGTTTCCTTGACATCTACAGACCACTGTCTAACAGTGGGCGCACTCCGCTTTGAGATCTTCTACCTAGGGGGGGGGGGGCAGATCAATTCTAGCCATAGCTGGCTGCGGAGTGAGGTCACGGTCTGGGCTGGGGGAAGGGCCACTGTTGAGGTCAAGCTAAGGTCAAGGCCTGGACAAAGCGACTGAAACTCACTTGCCATAATGGTCCGTCTCTTTGTGACCGACACCAACCAAGACAGTAGCAGTAGATACATAATTACAAAGACAAACCAGCCTATGTATCAGCAAAACCGTAAACGCAATGTATTAACAAAGAAAACACCTGTTTATCACTTACAATATTATAGCTGAAGATTCTATGGTTAACAGCTAAAAAGCATGTAGCATTATATAAATTCTTTGTTTCAAGGTAATACATTTACAAGCAAACCACAAACACAGTAAACCGAAACAATATTGTACATATAAAAACTCACAATCATACAAAATATGGAATGCCATTCCTATCAAAACCTAAACTAACATACCACTAATAAAGAAAAATGCAGACCTTAAAGAGTAAGAGAATGAATGAACACACTCATCCCCCGTCCAGTCACCACCAGCCAAAAATATTTTTGAAATATCGGTTCGCCATAGAGCGATAACTATATTTGTTTGTTATATCGGCGTGCTATAGACAAATGACCTGTCCATTGTCACCAGAGCGATATTAAACCGTAGGTTTGAAAGTAGGTGTTGACGGTTTGGCATTCCACTAAATGCTTTACTTGGCATTACATAGCACATGACGGGACAGCTGCAGTAGGGTTCCGCCTAAGGTCCAAACTCTACTGATATAGAACGAACGTTGTTGTATCATTTTAACCCGATCGTATCGTTCTATATTCAATACTTAACAAGCTCAATCTCCTCCCTGGGGGCGCTGTGGCCAGTGCGAGGAGATGGCGGTGTAGGGGAGACTACAGCAGCTATCACCGTTAGGTGGCGCCCCCCTCCGAGCGAGAGGGACACTAATGTCATTATTGGCAAAATGGAATAAAAGAAAGTGGTCTCACTTGGCGGTGGCTCTGGGGTGACCTCTGGGGTGACCTCTGGGGTGGTAGAGGGGGTGGTGGCGGTGGTGGTGGACGGAGTGGTGGAAGAGGCGATGGTAGTGACTGTAAAACGACAAAGATAGAAACGAGACCGCCATTATTGCGTGGCAAGTCACCAATCATAGCTGACTGCGAGCAGTTCAGCAAATAAGATGGAACATCCCTGCAACGACTATTTATGAAGACAACAGGTATACTGGAGGGTGGGAAGGAGAGAGGTACACCAGTGTGGGAAGGAGAGAGGTACACCAGGGTGGGAAGGGGAGAGGTATACCAGTGTGGAAAGGGGAGGGGTATACCAGTGTGGGAAGGAGAGAGGTACACCAGTGTGGGAAGGAGAGAGGTATACCAGTGTGGGAAAGAGAGAGGTACTCCAGTGTGGGAAGGGGAGCGGTATACCAGTGTGGGAAGGAGAGAGGTACACCAGTGTGGGAAGGAGAGAGGTATACCAGTGTGGGAAGGAGAGAGGTACTCCAGTGTGGGAAGGGGAGCGGTATACCAGTGTGGGAAGGAGAGAGACATACCAGTGTGGAAAGGGGAGGGGTATACCAGTGTGGGAAGGAGAGATGTATACCAGTGTGGGAAGGAGAGAGGTATACCAGTGTGGGAAGGAGAGAGGTATACCAGTGTGGGAAGGAGAGAGGTATACCAGTGTGGGGAGGAGAGAGGTATACCAGTGTGGGAAGGAGAGAGGTATACCAGTGTGGGAAGGAGAGAGGTATACCAGTGTGGGAAGGAGAGAGGTACACCAGTGTGGGAAGGAGAGAGGTACACCAGGGTGGGAAGGGGAGAGGTATACCAGTGTGGGAAAGGGAGAGGTATACCAGTGTGGGAAGGAGAGCGGTACACCAGGGTGGGAAGGGGAGAGGTATACCAGTGTGGGAAGGAGAGAGGTATACCAGTGTGGGAAGGAGAGAGGTATACCAATGTGGGAAGGAGAGAGGTATACCAGTGTGGGAAGGAGAGAGGTATACCAGTGTGGGAAGGAGAGAGGTATACCAGTGTGGGAAGGAGAGAGGTATACCAGTGTGGGGAGGAGAGAGGTATACCAGTGTGGGAAGGAGAGAGGTATACCAGTGTGGGGAGGAGAGAGGTACACCAGTGTGGGAAGGAGAGAGGTATATCAGTGTGGGAAGGAGAGAGGTACACCAATGTGGGAAGGCGAGTGGTATACCAGTGTGGGAAGGAGAGAGGTATACCAGTGTTGGGAGAGGTACACCAGGGTGGGAAGGAGAGAGGTACACCAGTGTGGGAAGGAGAGAGGTACACCAGTGTGGAAAGGAGAGAGGTATACCACTGTGGGAAGGAGAGAGGTATACCAGTGTGGGAAGGAGAGAGGTACACCAGTGTGGGAAGGAGAGAGGTATACCAGTGTGGGAAGGAGAGAGGTACACCAGTGTGGGAAGGCGAGTGGTATACCAGTGTGGGAAGGAGAGAGGTATACCAGTGTTGGGAGAGGTACACCAGGGTGGGAAGGAGAGAGGTGCACCAGTGTGGGAAGGAGAGAGGTACACCAGTGTGGAAAGGAGAGAGGTATACCACTGTGGGAAGGAGAGAGGTATACCAGTGTGGGAAGGAGAGAGGTACACCAGTGTGGGAAGGAGAGAGGTACACCAGGGTGGGAAGGAGAGAGGTACACCAGTGTGGGAAGGAGAGAGGTACACCAGTGTGGGAAGGAGAGAGGTACACCAGGGTGGGAAGGGGAGAGGTATACCAGTGTGGGAAAGGGAGAGGTATACCAGTGTGGGAAGGAGAGCGGTACACCAGGGCGGGAAGGGGAGAGGTATACCAGTGTGGGAAGGAGAGAGGTATACAAGTGTGGGAAGGAGAGAGGTATACCAGTGTGGGAAGGAGAGATGTATATCAGTGTGGGAAGGAGAGATGTATACCAGTGTGGGAAGGAGAGAGGTATACCAGTGTGGGAAGGAGAGAGGTATACCAGTGTGGGAAGGAGAGAGGTATACCAGTGTGGGAAGGAGAGAGGTATACCAGTGTGGGAAGGAGAGAGGTACACCAGTGTGGAAAGGAGAGAGGTATACCACTGTGGGAAGGAGAGAGGTACACCAGTGTGGGAAGGAGAGAGGTACACCAGGGTGGGAAGGGGAGAGGTATACCAGTGTGGGAAAGGGAGAGGTATACCAGTGTGGGAAGGAGAGCGGTGCACCAGGGTGGGAAGGGGAGAGGTATACCAGTGTGGGAAGGAGAGAGGTATACCAGTGTGGGAAGGAGAGATGTATACCAGTGTGGGAAGGAGAGATGTATACCAGTGTGGGAAGGAGAGAGGCATACCAGTGTGGGAAGGAGAGCGGTGCACCAGGGTGGGAAGGGGAGAGGTATACCAGTGTGGGAAGGAGAGAGGTATACCAGTGTGGGAAGGAGAGAGGTGTACCAGTGTGGGAAGGAGAGAGGCATACCAGTGTGGGAAGGAGAGAGGTATACCAGTGTGGGAAGGAGAGAGGTATACCAGTGTGGGAAGGAGAGAGGCATACCAGTGTGGGAAGGAGAGCGGTGCACCAGGGTGGGAAGGGGAGAGGTATACCAGTGTGGGAAGGAGAGAGGTATACCAGTGTGGGAAGGAGAGAGGTGTACCAGTGTGGGAAGGAGAGAGGTACACCAGTGTGGAAAGGAGAGAGGCATACCACTGTGGGAAGGAGAGAGGTACACCAGTGTGGGAAGGAGAGGGTTATACCAGTGTGGAAAAGAGAGAGGTATACCACTGTGGGAAGGAGAGAGGTACACCAGTGTGGGAAGGAGAGAGGTATACCAGAGTGGGAATGAGAGAGGTACACCAGGGTGGGAAGGGGAGAGGTATACCAGTGTGGGAAAGGGAGAGGTATACCAGTGTGGGAAGGAGAGCGGTACACCAGGGTGGGAAGGGGAGAGGTATACCAGTGTGGGAAGGAGAGAGGTATACCAGTGTGGGATGGAGAGAGGTATACCAGTGTGGGAAGGAGAGAGGTATACCAGTGTGGGAAGGAGAGCGGTACACCAGGGTGGGAAGGGGAGAGGTATACCAGTGTGGGAAGGAGAGAGGTATACCAGTGTGGGATGGAGAGAGGTATACCAGTGTGGGAAGGAGAGAGGTATACCAGTGTGGGAAGGAGAGCGGTACACCAGGGTGGGAAGGGGAGAGGTATACCAGTGTGGGAAGGAGAGAGGTATACCAGTGTGGGAAGGCGAGAGGTATACCAGTGTGGGAAGGAGAGAGGTATACCAGTGTGGGAAGGGGAGAGGTATACCAGTGTGGGAAGGAGAGAGGTATACCAGTGTGGGAAGGAGAGAGGTACACCAGTGTGGGAAGGAGAGAAGTATACCAGTGTGGGAAGGGGAGAGGTATACCAGTGTGGGAAGGAGAGAGATACACCAGCGTGGGAAGGGGAGAGGTATACCAGTGTGGGAAGGGGAGAGGTATACCAGTGTGGGAAGGAGAGAGGTACACCAGGGTGGGAAGGGGAGAGGTACACCAGTGTGGGAAGGAGAGAGGTACACCAGTGTGAGAAATAGAGAGGTACACCAGTGTGGGAAGGAGAGAGGTATACCAATGTGGGAAGGAGAGAGGTACACCAGTGTGAGAAGGAGAGAGTTACACCAGTGTGGGAAGGAGAGAGGTATACCAGTGTGGGAAGGAGAGAGGTATACCAGTGTTGGGAGAGGTACACCAGTGTGGAAAGGGAAGAGGTATACCAGTGTGGGGAGGAGAGAGGTATACCAGTGTGGGAAGGAGAGAGGCATACCAGTGTGGGAAGGGGAGAGGTATACCAGTGTGGGAAGGAGAGAGGTACACCAGTGTGGGAAGGGGAGAGGTATACCAGTGTTGGAAGGGGAGAGGTACACCAGTGTGGGAAGGAGAGAGGTCCACCAGTGTGGGAAGGAGAGAGGTATACCAGTGTGGGAAGGAGAGAGGTACACCAGTGTGGGAAGGAGAGAGGTATATCAGTGTGGGAAGGAGAGAGGTATACCAGTGTGGGAAGGAGAGAGGTATACCAGTGTGGGAAGGAGAGAGGTACACCAGTGTGGGAAGGAGAGAGGTATATCAGTGTGGGAAGGAGAGAGGTATACCAGTGTGGGAAGGAGAAAGGTATACCAGTGTGGGAAGGAGAGAGGTACACCAGTGTGGGAAGGAGAGAGGTATATCAGTGTGGGAAGGAGAGAGGTACACCAGTGTGGGAAGGCGAGGGGTATACCAGTGTGGGAAGGAGAGAGGTATACCAGTGTTGGGAGAGGTACACCAGTGTGGAAAGCGAAGAGGTATACCAGTGTGGGGAGGAGAGAAATATACCAGTGTGGGAAGGAGAGAGGTATACCAGTGTTGGGAGAGGTACACCAGGGTGGGAAGGAGAGAGGTACACCAGTGTGGGAAGGAGAGAGGTACACCAGTGTGGAAAGGAGAGAGGTATACCACTGTGGGAAGGAGAGAGGTATACCAGTGTGGGAAGGAGAGAGGTACACCAGTGTGGGAAGGAGAGAGGTATACCAGTGTGGGAAGGAGAGAGGTACACCAGTGTGGGAAGGCGAGTGGTATACCAGTGTGGGAAGGAGAGAGGTATACCAGTGTTGGGAGAGGTACACCAGGGTGGGAAGGAGAGAGGTACACCAGTGTGGGAAGGAGAGAGGTACACCAGTGTGGAAAGGAGAGAGGTATACCACTGTGGGAAGGAGAGAGGTATACCAGTGTGGGAAGGAGAGAGGTACACCAGTGTGGGAAGGAGAGAGGTACACCAGGGTGGGAAGGAGAGAGGTACACCAGTGTGGGAAGGAGAGAGGTACACCAGTGTGGGAAGGAGAGAGGTACACCAGGGTGGGAAGGGGAGAGGTATACCAGTGTGGGAAAGGGAGAGGTATACCAGTGTGGGAAGGAGAGCGGTACACCAGGGCGGGAAGGGGAGAGGTATACCAGTGTGGGAAGGAGAGAGGTATACAAGTGTGGGAAGGAGAGAGGTATACCAGTGTGGGAAGGAGAGATGTATATCAGTGTGGGAAGGAGAGATGTATACCAGTGTGGGAAGGAGAGAGGTATACCAGTGTGGGAAGGAGAGAGGTATACCAGTGTGGGAAGGAGAGAGGTATACCAGTGTGGGAAGGAGAGAGGTATACCAGTGTGGGAAGGAGAGAGGTACACCAGTGTGGAAAGGAGAGAGGCATACCACTGTGGGAAGGAGAGAGGTACACCAGTGTGGGAAGGAGAGAGGTACACCAGGGTGGGAAGGGGAGAGGTATACCAGTGTGGGAAAGGGAGAGGTATACCAGTGTGGGAAGGAGAGCGGTGCACCAGGGTGGGAAGGGGAGAGGTATACCAGTGTGGGAAGGAGAGAGGTATACCAGTGTGGGAAGGAGAGATGTATACCAGTGTGGGAAGGAGAGATGTATACCAGTGTGGGAAGGAGAGAGGCATACCAGTGTGGGAAGGAGAGCGGTGCACCAGGGTGGGAAGGGGAGAGGTATACCAGTGTGGGAAGGAGAGAGGTATACCAGTGTGGGAAGGAGAGAGGTGTACCAGTGTGGGAAGGAGAGAGGCATACCAGTGTGGGAAGGAGAGAGGTATACCAGTGTGGGAAGGAGAGAGGTATACCAGTGTGGGAAGGAGAGAGGCATACCAGTGTGGGAAGGAGAGCGGTGCACCAGGGTGGGAAGGGGAGAGGTATACCAGTGTGGGAAGGAGAGAGGTATACCAGTGTGGGAAGGAGAGAGGTGTACCAGTGTGGGAAGGAGAGAGGTACACCAGTGTGGAAAGGAGAGAGGCATACCACTGTGGGAAGGAGAGAGGTACACCAGTGTGGGAAGGAGAGGGTTATACCAGTGTGGAAAAGAGAGAGGTATACCACTGTGGGAAGGAGAGAGGTACACCAGTGTGGGAAGGAGAGAGGTATACCAGAGTGGGAAAGAGAGAGGTACACCAGGGTGGGAAGGGGAGAGGTATACCAGTGTGGGAAAGGGAGAGGTATACCAGTGTGGGAAGGAGAGCGGTACACCAGGGTGGGAAGGGGAGAGGTATACCAGTGTGGGAAGGAGAGAGGTATACCAGTGTGGGATGGAGAGAGGTATACCAGTGTGGGAAGGAGAGAGGTATACCAGTGTGGGAAGGAGAGCGGTACACCAGGGTGGGAAGGGGAGAGGTATACCAGTGTGGGAAGGAGAGAGGTATACCAGTGTGGGATGGAGAGAGGTATACCAGTGTGGGAAGGAGAGAGGTATACCAGTGTGGGAAGGAGAGCGGTACACCAGGGTGGGAAGGGGAGAGGTATACCAGTGTGGGAAGGAGAGAGGTATACCAGTGTGGGAAGGCGAGAGGTATACCAGTGTGGGAAGGAGAGAGGTATACCAGTGTGGGAAGGGGAGAGGTATACCAGTGTGGGAAGGAGAGAGGTATACCAGTGTGGGAAGGAGAGAGGTACACCAGTGTGGGAAGGAGAGAAGTATACCAGTGTGGGAAGGGGAGAGGTATACCAGTGTGGGAAGGAGAGAGATACACCAGCGTGGGAAGGGGAGAGGTATACCAGTGTGGGAAGGGGAGAGGTATACCAGTGTGGGAAGGAGAGAGGTACACCAGGGTGGGAAGGGGAGAGGTACACCAGTGTGGGAAGGAGAGAGGTACACCAGTGTGAGAAATAGAGAGGTACACCAGTGTGGGAAGGAGAGAGGTATACCAATGTGGGAAGGAGAGAGGTACACCAGTGTGAGAAGGAGAGAGTTACACCAGTGTGGGAAGGAGAGAGGTATACCAGTGTGGGAAGGAGAGAGGTATACCAGTGTTGGGAGAGGTACACCAGTGTGGAAAGGGAAGAGGTATACCAGTGTGGGGAGGAGAGAGGTATACCAGTGTGGGAAGGAGAGAGGCATACCAGTGTGGGAAGGGGAGAGGTATACCAGTGTGGGAAGGAGAGAGGTACACCAGTGTGGGAAGGGGAGAGGTATACCAGTGTTGGAAGGGGAGAGGTACACCAGTGTGGGAAGGAGAGAGGTCCACCAGTGTGGGAAGGAGAGAGGTATACCAGTGTGGGAAGGAGAGAGGTACACCAGTGTGGGAAGGAGAGAGGTATATCAGTGTGGGAAGGAGAGAGGTATACCAGTGTGGGAAGGAGAGAGGTATACCAGTGTGGGAAGGAGAGAGGTACACCAGTGTGGGAAGGAGAGAGGTATATCAGTGTGGGAAGGAGAGAGGTATACCAGTGTGGGAAGGAGAAAGGTATACCAGTGTGGGAAGGAGAGAGGTACACCAGTGTGGGAAGGAGAGAGGTATATCAGTGTGGGAAGGAGAGAGGTACACCAGTGTGGGAAGGCGAGGGGTATACCAGTGTGGGAAGGAGAGAGGTATACCAGTGTTGGGAGAGGTACACCAGTGTGGAAAGCGAAGAGGTATACCAGTGTGGGGAGGAGAGAAATATACCAGTGTGGGAAGGAGAGAGGTATACCAGTGTGGGAAGGAGAGAGGCATACCAGTGTGGGAAGGAGAGAGGTATACCAGTGTGGGAAGGAGAGAGGTATACCAGTGTGGGAAAGGGAGAGGTATACCAGTGTGGGAAGGAGAGCGGTGCACCAGGGTGGGAAGGGGAGAGGTATACCAGTGTGGGAAGGAGAGAGGTATACCAGTGTGGGAAGGAGAGATGTATACCAGTGTGGGAAGGAGAGATGTATACCAGTGTGGGAAGGAGAGAGGCATACCAGTGTGGGAAGGAGAGCGGTGCACCAGGGTGGGAAGGGGAGAGGTATACCAGTGTGGGAAGGAGAGAGGTATACCAGTGTGGGAAGGAGAGAGGTGTACCAGTGTGGGAAGGAGAGAGGCATACCAGTGTGGGAAGGAGAGAGGTATACCAGTGTGGGAAGGAGAGAGGTATACCAGTGTGGGAAGGAGAGAGGCATACCAGTGTGGGAAGGAGAGCGGTGCACCAGGGTGGGAAGGGGAGAGGTATACCAGTGTGGGAAGGAGAGAGGTATACCAGTGTGGGAAGGAGAGAGGTGTACCAGTGTGGGAAGGAGAGAGGTACACCAGTGTGGAAAGGAGAGAGGCATACCACTGTGGGAAGGAGAGAGGTACACCAGTGTGGGAAGGAGAGGGTTATACCAGTGTGGGAAAGAGAGAGGTATACCACTGTGGGAAGGAGAGAGGTACACCATTGTGGGAAGGAGAGAGGTATACCAGTGTGGGAAAGAGAGAGGTACACCAGGGTGGGAAGGGGAGAGGTATACCAGTGTGGGAAGGAGAGAGGTATACCAGTGTGGGAAGGAGAGCGGTACACCAGGGTGGGAAGGGGAGAGGTATACCAGTGTGGGAAGGAGAGAGGTATACCAGTGTGGGATGGAGAGAGGTATACCAGTGTGGGAAGGAGAGAGGTATACCAGTGTGGGAAGGAGAGCGGTACACCAGGGTGGGAAGGGGAGAGGTATACCAGTGTGGGAAGGAGAGAGGTATACCAGTGTGGGATGGAGAGAGGTATACCAGTGTGGGAAGGAGAGAGGTATACCAGTGTGGGAAGGAGAGCGGTACACCAGGGTGGGAAGGAGAGAGGTATACCAGTGTGGGAAGGAGAGAGGTATACCAGTGTTGGGAGAGGTACACCAGTGTGGAAAGGGAAGAGGTATACCAGTGTGGGGAGGAGAGAGGTATACCAGTGTGGGAAGGAGAGAGGCATACCAGTGTGGGAAGGGGAGAGGTATACCAGTGTGGGAAGGAGAGAGGTACACCAGTGTGGGAAGGGGAGAGGTATACCAGTGTTGGAAGGGGAGAGGTACACCAGTGTGGGAAGGAGAGAGGTCCACCAGTGTGGGAAGGAGAGAGGTATACCAGTGTGGGAAGGAGAGAGGTATATCAGTGTGGGAAGGAGAGAGGTATACCAGTGTGGGAAGGAGAGAGGTATACCAGTGTGGGAAGGAGAGAGGTACACCAGTGTGGGAAGGAGAGAGGTATATCAGTGTGGGAAGGAGAGAGGTATACCAGTGTGGGAAGGAGAAAGGTATACCAGTGTGGGAAGGAGAGAGGTACACCAGTGTGGGAAGGAGAGAGGTATATCAGTGTGGGAAGGAGAGAGGTACACCAGTGTGGGAAGGCGAGGGGTATACCAGTGTGGGAAGGAGAGAGGTATACCAGTGTTGGGAGAGGTACACCAGTGTGGAAAGCGAAGAGGTATACCAGTGTGGGGAGGAGAGAAGTATACCAGTGTGGGAAGGAGAGAGGTATACCAGTGTGGGAAGGAGAGAGGCATACCAGTGTGGGAAGGAGAGAGGTATACCAGTGTGGGAAGGAGAGAGGTATACCAGTGTGGGAAGCAGAGAGGTATACCAGTGTGGGAAGGAGAGAGGTATACCAGTGTGGGAAGGAGAGAGGTACACCAGCGTGGGAGGGAGAGAGGTATATCAGTGTGGGAAGGAGAGAGGTATACCAGTGTGGGAAGGAGAAAGGTATACCAGTGTGGGAAGGAGAGAGGTACGCCAGTGTGGGAAGGAGAGAGGTATATCAGTGTGGGAAGGAGAGAGGTATACCAGTGTGGGAAGGAGAAAGGTATACCAGTGTGGGAAGGAGAGAGGGACACCAGTGTGGGAAGGAGAGAGGTACACCAGTGTGGGAAGGAGATAGGTATACCAGTGTTGGGAGAGGTACACCAGTGTGGAAAGGGAAGAGGTATACCAGTGTGGGAAGGAGGGAGGTATACCAGTGTGGGGAGGAGAGAAGTATACCAGTGTGGGAAGGAGAGAGGTATACCAGTGTGGGAAGGAGAGAGGTATACCAGTGTGGGAAGGAGAGAGGTATACCAGTGTGGGGAGGAGAGAGGTATACCAGTGTGGGGAGGAGAGAAGTATACCAGTGTGGGAAGGAGAGAGGTATACCAGTGTGGGAAGGAGAGAGGTATACCAGTGTGGGAAGGAGAGAGGTATACCAGTGTGGGAAGGAGAGAGGTATACCAGTGTGGGGAGGAGAGAAGTATACCAGTGTGGGAAGGAGAGAGGTATACCAGTGTGGGAAGGAGAGAGGTATACCAGTGTGGGAAGGAGGGAGGTATACCAGTGTGGGGAGGAGAGAAGTATACCAGTGTGGGAAGGAGAGAGGTATACCAGTGTGGGAAGGAGAGAGGTATACCAGTGTGGGAAGGAGAGAGGTATACCAGTGTGGGGAGGAGAGAAGTATACCAGTGTGGGAAGGAGAGAGGTATACCAGTGTGGGAAGGAGAGAGGTATACCAGTGTGGGAAGGAGAGAGGTATACCAGTGTGGGGAGGAGAGAGGTATACCAGTGTGAGAAGGAGAGAGGTACACCAGTGTGGGAAGGCGAGGGGTATACCAGTGTGGGAAGGAGAGAGGTATACCAGTGTTGGGAGAGGTACACCAGTGTGGAAAGGGAAGAGGTATACCAGTGTGGGGAGGAGAGAAGTATACCAGTGTGGGAAGGAGAGAGGTATACCAGTGTGGGAAGGAGAGAGGTATACCAGTGTGGGAAGGAGAGAGGTACACCAGTGTGAGAAGGAGAGAGGTACACCAGTGTGGCAAGGCGAGGGGTATACCAGTGTGGGAAGGAGAGAGGTATACCAGTGTTGGGAGAGGTACACCAGTGTGGAAAGGGAAGAGGTATACCAGTGTGGGGAGGAGAGAAGTATACCAGTGTGGGAAGGAGAGAGGTATACCAGTGTGGGAAGGAGAGAGGTATACCAGTGTGGGAAGGAGAGAGGTATACCAGTGTGGGAAGGAGAGAGGTATACCAGTGTGGGAAGGAGAGAGGTATACCAGTGTGAGAAGGAGAGAGGTACACCAGTGTGGGAAGGCGAGGGGTATACCAGTGTGGGAAGGAGAGAGGTATACCAGTGTTGGGAGAGGTACACCAGTGTGGAAAGGGAAGAGGTATACCAGTGTGGGGAGGAGAGAAGTATACCAGTGTGGGAAGGAGAGAGGTATACCAGTGTGGGAAGGAGAGAGGTATACCAGTGTGGGAAGGAGAGAGGTATACCAGTGTGGGAAGGAGAGAGGTATACCAGTGTGGGAAGGAGAGAGGTATACCAGTGTGGGAAGGAGAGAGGCATACCAGTGTGGGAAGGGGAGAGGTATACCAGTGTGGGAAGGAGAGAGGTACACCAGTGTGGGAAGGAGAGAGGTATATCAGTGTGGGAAGGAGAGAGGTATACCAGTGTGGGAAGGAGAAAGGTATACCAGTGTGGGAAGGAGAGAGGTACACCAGTGTGGGAAGGAGAGAGGTATACCAGTGTGGGAAGGAGAAAGGTATACCAGTGTGGGAAGGAGAGAGGTACACCAGTGTGGGAAGGAGAGAGGTACACCAGTGTGGGAAGGAGAGAGGTATACCAGTGTGGGAAGGAGAGAGGTATACCAGTGTGGGAAGGAGAGAGGTATACCAGTGTGGGAAGGAGAGAGGTGCACAAAAAGCTTGTGTTAGGATGGCGAGTTCTCGGTAAACCAAGCTGTTGTGTTTCGAAGGCATTGAGAACACAAGAGCTTGAATAGATGGTGTCCGGTTTATTGGTACACGACTGCTGTGAGCGTAGGTGAGGGAATGGGGCAGAGACCAAGCAAGCACGGGTATTTATACTAGGCCAGTAGAGGGCGCTGTATAGGGAAATAGCAAGCGGTCTCAACTTGAACGTTGACTCATTACACAACATCTCCCTTCGATAGCTCTTATGGAGCATACAGTCCAAAGGCAAACAGCTGTTGAAGTTAGTGATATTGTATTAAACAAAATCCTTATAACGGGATGGCGGCTTCACAGCACGACCGCTCCGGGTGATGACAGCTGAAGATGCATGCGGTGATAAACAAGGCTCACGTTGTTGAGCTACCCTGGGCTGCGGCGAGATCGGTGCTGCTGGCGAAGCAGCCGGGACCTGTGATCGCGATGGTGATGACGACGATGGCGGTGATGGCGGAGTCGACGGCGGATCCGCTGGGTGAAGCTTGTTCAGCTGTACGCGATTCCTCGTCAGCCTGTCGGCCGTCGGCGTGCTGACAGCATAGGACCGAGGATGGCCCTGATCAGACACAACGCCATGCTCCTGCCGGTCTGATACCCACATTTCATCCCCTGGCTGAAGACCAGAGAGAGACTTCACTCGTCTGTGGCGATCGAAATTGGTCTTCATTCTCTCTCGGTATGCGGACTCAGCTTCCAGGATCTTGCCGGCGTCAGGCTGCTGGGCACCCAACTTCTTTCTCAAGACAGGCACTTTGGTGCGCAGAGACCTGGCCATACACAGCTCAGCAGGGCTGTATCCATTGGCAAGTGGTGTGTTTCTATAATTCACCATAGCAATATAGGGATCACCCGTCGCCGACAGGAGTCGCTTGATGGTCTGTACGGCGCGCTCAGCTTCCCCATTGCCGGAAGGGTGTCTCGGGCTGCTAGTCAGGTGACTAAACCCGTACGTCCTGCTGAACTCCGCAAACTCCTGGGAGGAATATTGCGGTCCGTTGTCAGAGACCACAGTCTCGGGAATCCCGTGACGAGCGAAGATTGATTTTATGTGATTCACAACTACGCTGGAAGTGGTCTTCTCCAAGCGAGAGACTTCAATGAACCGCGAATAATAGTCGACAACCAGCACATAGTTATTGTTCTTGAATACGAAGAGATCTGTGGCAATCTTTTGCCACGGTCGCTCAGGGAACGCCGAGGGAACGAGAGGTTCCACGACACTGGCGCAGTTCCTAGAGCATTCCCTGCATCTCTGCACCAGATCTGCAATATCACGGCTGATCCCTGGCCACCAGACAGAACGTTTGGCCAACTCACGGCACTTGACCACGCCCTGGTGTCCCTCGTGAAGCTTGTCAAGGATGTCAGCCCTCAGACTCGGAGGGATAACGAGTCGTGTACCGTACAGCAGAAGGTTTTCTGTAACCGTCAGGTCTTCTCTGTGAGGCCAAAACAATTTCGCCAGGCCCTTGATACAGGTCTTGTCAGGCCAACCTTCCTGCGCATACTGGCGAATTTCTCGGCAGACCTGGTCTTCCTGCTGGTGATCGTTGATCTCCTCCAGACGGCGATCCGTAGCGGGCAGAGAGTCGATGACCATCCGGACAAACGCCGCTGCGTCTTCCTCCAGTGATGTGTCTGATTTCGCTGGCGTGCCGACAGGTGAGCGTGATAGTGTGTCGGCCGTCCACAGCTCCTTCCCAGGTACATGGATGACATCATAGCTGTACTGCATCAGCCGCATCCGGAACCTCTGGATCCTAGGTGGAAGCTGATCCAGATCTTTAACAGTCAGTAGAGGAACGAGGGGCTTGTGATCAGTCTCGACAACGAACTTGAGACCGAGAATGTATTCTCTGTACTTCTCACACGCCCAGACGATGGCGAGCGCTTCTTTGTCGATTTGGGCATAGCGCAGCTCCGTGGGAGAAAGAGATCGTGAAGCGTACGCCACAGGACGCCAGTCTTCTCCGTGTCGCTGCATCAGCACGGAACCTAGGCCGTACTGCGAGGCATCCCCAGAGACTTTCGTCTCGCGAGAGGGATCGTAAAGAGCCAGACACGGACTCTGCGACAACGCGACCTTGACCATGTTGACGTTCAGAAAGGCTGTTTCTTGGGCTGTGTCCCAATGCCATGCGTTCTTGGTGCTCAGTAGATCACGCATAGGCTTCGTGAGCTCCGCCAGTTCCGGCGAGAACTTGCCTAGCTGATTCACCATGCCCAGGAATCTCCTGAGCTCCGTGATGTCCTGGGGCACAGGCATCTCTGTGACCGCTCTCACTTTGTCTGGATCGGGAGTGATCCCTTCTGTTGACACAATTTGACCAAAGCACTTGATCGTGGTCTGATCAAAAACACACTTGTCCTTGTTCAAGGTCACCCCTGCTTTATCCAGACGAGCTAAGGTCTTGTAGAGGTTCTCGTCGTGCTCAGCCTGGGACCGGCCAAACACGATGACGTCATCCATTTGAGACACCTGTCCCGGAGAACCATCCAGGATATCCACAATTCGTTTGCTAAAGTGTTCCGGAGCGCTGCTAATCCCGAATGGGAGTCGATTAAAGCAATACCGGCCAAACGGAGTGATAAATGTAGTAAGTTTGCGCGACTTCTGTGCTAAAGGTATTTGATGAAAGCCAGCGTTGGCGTCAAGCTTGGAGAATACCTTTGCACCCCCGAGCTGGCCCAGCACGTAGTCGACGGTAGGCAGCATGTGCCTCTCTCGCTGGACAGCCACGTTAAGTTTGGTGAGGTCGACACACAGCCTCACAGCGCCGGACGGCTTTTGGGACGACGACGATGGGCGCACACCACTCAGTCGGCTCCTCGACTGGCGAGATTACACCCAGAGATTGCAGCCGGCTCAGTTCATCCTTGACCCTGGGTAGAAGAGGGAGCGGTACGCGACGTGGAGCGTGGACAGCATAAGGACGCGCACCCTCCTGGAGCCGGACCTCGTACGGCGACTCCAGTTTCCCGAGACCACTGAACAACCGCGGGAACTGTTCCTGCACGGAACCCACAAACGAGACGTCTCCGAGGTCCTGAGACGCCTGGCAGCTTAGCAGGTTTGAAGCATTTTCGAACACGAAAATCTTCTCCACACAGGATCTCTCCTTAAACGTCATCTCCGCTTCGAAGCACCCGTGAACATGAATCGGCTTGTGATCCGCCCCACGAATCACTTTGGTTGATGGCAGAAGGCCTGTTCCGGGGAACTCTCTGTCAAAGACGCTCCTCGACATAACAGAGACATCGGCACCTGTTTCCACGCGAAATACCACTTCCCTGTCGAGCAGAGTGACAGGAACGGTCCAGGGCTTGTTGTTGGATGAGCTGACAGCCCCGAGAAACACCTCAGACTGTGCACCAACAACATGAGAAGTCAGTTCATTAACCCTTTTCTCCTTTCGGCAAACCTTCTCAAAATGTCCTTTGAGGTCGCACCTCCTGCAATTGACGTTTCGAGCTGGACAGAGTGAACGTTTGTGAGACGCATTGCCACACCACTGACACTTGGCCGCGGAGTGCTGCGGCGAAAACACTTTCTTGGGTCTGCTCTTACCCCGGGTGTGAACAGCATACGCCTCTGCACTGACTCCCGCGGATGACAGCTCCTTGGCCTGCGTCTTCACCTGCGCCGACTGACGAGCCATGTCCGTCGCTTTCTTTAGAGTTAAAGCTTTGTCCATCTGCATACGCTCAGACAAAAGTTTGTCGCTGAGCCCCACCACGAGTCTATCGCGAATGAGTTCTTCTTTTAGAGCCCCGTACCGACAATGCTCAGCGAGCGAATACAAGTCTGTGATGAACGCATCAACGGGCTCACCCGGTGCTTGGACACGGATATTAAATTTTGCCCTCTCGTATATAGTGTTATGACGGACAACAAAGTAGTCTTCATACTTCTGCTTTACACTGTCATACTCTGTAGCTTCATCCCAGTCATCAGTCCTTACGAAGGTAACCGATGCAAATATTTCCTCCGCCTTCTCACCCATGCAATATATGAGCGTATTAACTTGACTGTCCTCTGGTTTCCCGTCCAAACCAGAAGCAATCTTGAACCTATCAAATCTTCTAATCCACCGGATCCATGAGTTGGGCGAATTAAAGTCAAATGGCTCTGGAGGTGTAACTTGGAAGGCCGCCATGGTATTCAGGGGGTTAAATGCACTTACGCTTCAGGAATGTCACCACGTGCTCCCGAGTGAAGTGTACACCGGCCCTGTTCTTTGACGCTGTTCCACGAGTTGCTCCGCTTCCCTTCTGACACTGTAATTTTGAGTTAACAGTTCAGCAGATATATTCAGATAAGCGTGTACAAGGATATAAAACCGCCACCGCTGCCACCATGTTGTGTTTCGAAGGCATTGAGAACACAAGAGCTTGAATAGATGGTGTCCGGTTTATTGGTACACGACTGCTGTGAGCGTAGGTGAGGGAATGGGGCAGAGACCAAGCAAGCACGGGTATTTATACTAGGCCAGTAGAGGGCGCTGTATAGGGAAATAGCAAGCGGTCTCAACTTGAACGTTGACTCATTACACAACACAAGCTTTAGTGCCAGTCAGTTGATTACCATATGACAATGACTTTCGTGTGGCTGCCTATAATGTATTCAGATCCTACAGTTCTCGTGGCGGTGGGCGTAGGGAGGACGGAGCAGGAGGAAGGGAGGTGAAGAGGTAGTTAACTCAACCGAAGCTCAACCACATCTTAACAAAGGTCATTCACATTATGCAGGATTCTAAGCACACATGCTGCTGTCCAGACATCGTGCGTACGATAACATGCTCCAGGAAATAGATGTATAATAAACGTCAGGGTAACAACTCCATGAGAAAAATACCTACCGTCACAGTACATGTATTAAGTCAGATACCTTGTTCTTTGCTCAATACTAGCTAGTATATTGATGCCTTAGTATACACGGCATAGTTAACGGGTTGAGTTATTGTCAACATGGTTCATATACTCTGTTGATGTACAATTCAACCACATAAAAAATGCATAATTACAGCTTACTGGTTATTGCTTGCTAACATACAGCTTCTTCATGGTCTAAGAAAGCCTGTAACTTGTCGTGTGTACTTAAAGGGCGTGCTCTGCCACACGCACGCTGTAGACGAGCGCAGGTGTGGTCTCCGGCGCAAGCTGTATTTGAATGCAATTTTTCACAATTGTATAGTCAGCGAGGATTTTCCTGACTACTAAATGAACCTGCCTCTACAAATGGAAGTGTAGTTTCTACCAAGTACAACTTTCAAGTACATATTTTAAAGGTACCCCTGCCGTGTTCGTCTTCACTGACTCGGTAACTGCAGGAAATGTTAAGCAATGCATGAGCTATGACGCGGACATGTAAGAACAACCAGCTGAAAGCATTGTTGAAGCAGTGCGAGGTGGCGATGGGTCAAGCACCAGCTCATATAGCTCAGCAGGCAAGTAGTCGGCGTGGGGGAGGGTGAGGGAGGGGGGGGGGTTACAGGAAGATAAAGTGTTATGTTGGGAGTAGATTGTCGTTACTGTTACTCTATGGCGAGAGCAGACCACCGGGAGAGTCCTTTACGAATCAACAAGTTATATAGCATGAGGATGACCAAATATCTAGGTTACAGTGTTGTGACGGTATCTCTGTGACAGTAACAATACTTGGGACAGCTTGCTAAAGTCAACCCTGTGTCAGCCAGTGATGACACGAGTCATACCGGATTTCGGATTTCACGAACGCAGTTTAGCCGACTACGGGGCTTAGTCGGCTATAATTACCATGTAAATGATGGGCGATTTTAGTCGTAGTCGGGTAAGCTATGTAGGTGAATAGGCAACTGGGGTGGTCGATGCTGGTAGTCTCCGGTGGTAGTAGCAATCCACTCCCCTGTGAGCGCAAGGTCAGAGGATACGCATGGGACGTCATTAACGATGAAGTTAGCAGCCACTTGAAGCAGAAAGAAGTCTGATGACCGGAACCTCAGTGCCAGAGATGGATTGGTGTTTTACGCCACCTTTGTGCCTGACCGGGCCAAGGCCAATGAGATGCGAGGCCGCCTCAGACACAGGGGACCCACCAGTCTTCAGCCGACACAGCCACCTCTCCACCAGCCCTAGGTCCCTGGCTGTGCTCGATCCATTGATTTAGGTAGGACGCTTTAACCTCAGGTCATATCGCCACACAGGCAAGGATCAAGGAAGGGAGGAGCCATGCGTGTGGTAACCCCCTACTCTTTGCGAACAAAGACATGCGATCTTTATCCTGCACAAACATCCTGCACAGGTGGGATTCGAACCACGCACCGGTTGCTTGGGCTGGTATAACAGAGCGCCTCCTCCAGCCACGGCACCATGGCGCCCTCCTCCAGCCACGGCACCAGGGCGCCCTCCTCCAGCCACGGCACTAGGGCGCCCTCCTCCAGCCACGGCACTAGGGCGCCCTCCTCCAGCCACGGCACTAGGGCGCCCTCCTCCAGCCACGGCACTAGGGCGCCCTCCCCAGCCACGGCACCATGGCGCCCTCCTCCAGCCACGGCACCATGGCGCCCTCTTCCAGCCACGGCACCATGGCGCCCTCCTCCAGCCACGGCACCAGGGCGCCCTCCTCTAGCCACGGCACCAGGGCGCCCTCCTCCAGCCACGACACTAGGGCGCCCTCCTCCAGCCACGGCACTAGGGCGCCCTCCTCCAGCCACGGCACCAGGGCGCCCTCCTCCAGCCACGGCACCAGGGCGCCCTCCTCCAGCCACGGCACTAGGGCGCCCTCCTCCAGCCACGGCACTAGGGCGCCCTCCTCCAGCCACGGCACTAGGGCGCCCTCCTCCAGCCACGGCACTAGGGCGCCCTCCTCCAGCCACGGCACTAGGGCGCCCTCCTCCAGCCACGGCACTAGGGCGCCATCCTCTAGCGACGGCACTAGGGCGCCCTCCTCCAGCCACGGCACCATGGCGCCCTCCTCCAGCCACGGCACTAGGGCGCCCTCCTCCAGCCACGGCACTAGGGCGCCCTCCTCCAGCCACGGCACTAGGGCACCCTCCTCCAGCCACGGCACTAGGGCGCCCTCCTCCAGCCCCGGCACCATGGCGCCCTCCTCCAGCCACGGCACCATGGCGCCCTCCTCCAGCCACGGCACTAGGGCGCCCTCTTCCAGCCACGGCACTAGGGCGCCCTCCTCCAGCCACGGCACCATGGCGCCCTCCTCCAGCCACGGCACTAGGGCGCCCTCCTCCAGCCACGGCACCATGGCGCCCTCCTCCAGCCACGGCACTAGGGCGCCCTCCTCCAGCCACGGCACCAGGCAGGGCGCCCCCCTCCAGCCACGGCACTAGGGCGCCCTCCTCCAGCCACGGCACCATGGCGCCCTCATCCAGCCACGGCACTAGGGCGCCCTCCTCCAGCCACGGCACCAGGGCGCCCTCCTCTAGCCACGGCACCAGGGCGCCCTCCTATAGCCACGGCACTAGGGCGCCCTCCTCCAGCCACGGCACCAGGGCGCCCTCCTCTAGCCCCGGCACTAGGGCGCCCTCCTCCAGCCACGGCACCAGGGCGCCCTCCTCTAGCCACGGCACCAGGGCGCCCTCATCCAGCCACGGCACTAGGGCGCCCTCCTCCAGCCACGGCACCAGGGCGCCCTCATCCAGCCACGGCACTAGGGCACCCTCCTCCAGCCACGGCACCAGGGCGCCCTCCTCCAGCCCCGGCACTAGGGCGCCCTCCCCAGCCACGGCACTAGGGCGCCCTGCTCCAGCAACGGCACTAGGGCGCCCTCCTCTAGCTACGGCACTAGGTCGCCCTCCTCCAGCCACGGCACCAGGGCGCCCTCCTCCAGCCCCGGCACTAGGGCGCCCTCCTCCAGCCACGGCACTAGGGCGCCATCCTCTAGCGACGGCACTAGGGCGCCCTCCTCCAGCCACGGCACCATGGCGCCCTCCTCCAGCCACGGCACTAGGGCGCCCTCCTCCAGCCACGGCACTAGGGCGCCCTCCTCCAGCCACGGCACTAGGGCACCCTCCTCCAGCCACGGCACTAGGGCGCCCTCCTCCAGCCCCGGCACCATGGCGCCCTCCTCCAGCCACGGCACCATGGCGCCCTCCTCCAGCCACGGCACTAGGGCGCCCTCTTCCAGCCACGGCACTAGGGCGCCCTCCTCCAGCCACGGCACCATGGCGCCCTCCTCCAGCCACGGCACTAGGGCGCCCTCCTCCAGCCACGGCACCATGGCGCCCTCCTCCAGCCACGGCACTAGGGCGCCCTCCTCCAGCCACGGCACCAGGCAGGGCGCCCCCCTCCAGCCACGGCACTAGGGCGCCCTCCTCCAGCCACGGCACCATGGCGCCCTCATCCAGCCACGGCACTAGGGCGCCCTCCTCCAGCCACGGCACCAGGGCGCCCTCCTCTAGCCACGGCACCAGGGCGCCCTCCTATAGCCACGGCACTAGGGCGCCCTCCTCCAGCCACGGCACCAGGGCGCCCTCCTCTAGCCCCGGCACTAGGGCGCCCTCCTCCAGCCACGGCACCAGGGCGCCCTCCTCTAGCCACGGCACCAGGGCGCCCTCATCCAGCCACGGCACTAGGGCGCCCTCCTCCAGCCACGGCACCAGGGCGCCCTCCTCCAGCCACGGCACTAGGGCACCCTCCTCCAGCCACGGCACCAGGGCGCCCTCCTCCAGCCCCGGCACTAGGGCGCCCTCCCCAGCCACGGCACTAGGGCGCCCTCCTCCAGCCACGGCACTAGGGCGCCCTCCTCTAGCTACGGCACTAGGTCGCCCTCCTCCAGCCACGGCACCAGGGCGCCCTCCTCCAGCCCCGGCACTAGGGCGCCCTCCCCAGCCACGGCACTAGGGCGCCCTCCTCCAGCCACGGCACCAGGGCGCCCTCCTCCAGCCCCGGCACTAGGGCGCCCTCCCCAGCCACGGCACCAGGGTGCCCTCCTCCAGCCACGGCACTAGGGCGCCCTCCTCCAGCCACGGCACCAGGGCGCCCTCCTTCAGCTACGGCACCATGGCGCCCTCCTCCAGCCACGGCACTAGGGCGCCCTCATCCAGCCACGGCACTAGGGCGCCCTCTTCCAGCCACGGCACTAGGGCGCCCTCCTCTAGCCACGGCACTAGGGCGCCCTCCTCTAGCCACGGCACCAGGGCGCCCTCCTCTAGCCACGGCACCAGGGCGCCCTCCTCTAGCCACGGCACTAGGGCGCCCTCCTCCAGCCACGGCACCAGGGCGCCCTCCTCCAGCCCCGGCACTAGGGCGCCCTCCCCAGCCACGGCATTAGGGCGCCCTCCTCCAGCCACGGCACCAGGGCGCCCTCCTCTAGCCACGGCACCAGGGCGCCCTCATCCAGCCACGGCACTAGGGCGCCCTCCTCCAGCCACGGCACCAGGGCGCCCTCATCCAGCCACGGCACTAGGGCGCCCTCCTCCAGCCACGGCACCATGGCGCCCTGACGACCAGGATCCCCGGCTTGAGGGTCACTGCATCCACCGACCTGGCATCGCCTGACCCGGTGGTTATGTCCTTTGGCAGACGCACCCAGTATATATTACCATAGCAACAATGGTGTAGATGTCGACAGTGAAGGCATGACGTACAACCTTCGGACTCACAATGTAACGCTGAAATACAGAACACGCAATAGTAACATTTTAGAAATATTAATAGTAAGAGGGTTGACAAAGTATAAATTGGCGCCACTCACTGTATGTAGTGAAGGTGATATTCTTGGAGATACATCTCTCCTGTGACAAGTAGTTGTTGCAGGGTTGACACTGATACGCCGCTGTGGTGCCAAGCAAGTTCTCAGAGACGACCAGCTCACATTTGTTTTCGGGGGCGTCTTCAGTAACCGGGTCACAGTTCACAGTGACACTCGAGTCGTTCATGTTGATCCATTGTATGCCGGGGGCCGGGTTACCCTGAGCTGTACACGTGATGGTCTCACCCACGTGGTAACGGTCCTCTATCGGGTCGATGGTGAGACCTTCGGGCGGATCTGAAAAAACAATAAAGCCAAGAGGTGTCTGGTGAACCACATCGGAACACTTAATGAGGAACAACCTCATTATAAAGGCAACCTCGTCAGCTCATTGACGACTACGTTGTTCTTAAACTTTACAATCTACCATGCTATTCAGTAAGAAGAATCCTAACGTCTCCTCCATCTTGGGCCACCACCAACAGTAGTCGAAGGACGGCCCGGGGTCCGCTATGGGTCAGCTATAGAGGATGCGCACCCAGAATGTGAATAAAGCAATATAATAGCCCAATATCCACTTGTTCCTGCTTCCGTTACGCTGTTATGACTAATGTTAGGATATGTGCCACGTGGACGCCCGGCACGAGGCTGTGGGCTGAGACACGTGCTTGGAGACACAGGTGGCGCTGCTGCTAGGCGACGACGGTACCAAGCTACAGGCATCTTTGGCGACTGATCTGTTCGGACAAAGTACTGACACCTACTTAAGAGAGGCGCATATCTTCTTCAGTTTCTTCGAATCAAAACTTTTAAATTAGTAAACCCGAGAAGTACATTGTACTATACAGGTTGATCAAGGTTTGTAACACGCCTTACTATACAACACCTGCAGCATCAGGTACCTCAAGGCCTGCTTGGACCAACAACAACATGTCGTTATGACTGAGTTTATATGCAACTGCACATGGTGTCATACTCACAGTAAACAGTGATGGGCTGAAAGTTACAGGCGTTTGATCCAGGAAAGGTTGGAGTGTTGGTCGCCTCGCCAGGAGCCGTCCCTGTGACGTCATCAAAGTACCACTCAGCAGACAACGTCTGTCCTTGAAGGCCCTTCACGGCCTCCAACATAACGCCGTATTTGGCCGTGTTACCGCTGGTCTCGTTAACCCATCCAGGCAGCACCGTGCTGTTAGGGTATCTGAACCTCGCCACAGGGGCCCACCTTCCTTGGAATGTGACGTCACTGCTTAGATATATGAAGTCTCCCAGCTCCACCTGATACCCGGATGTCATGTTGTTGGAGCAGTCCATGTCCGAACCTGGTTTGAAGCGAACTAACCGATTTAAAGCAAACGCAAATCACATATTGATAGTAATGCTGTATGCGATATGATTAGTTACAGTAGTGTAGCCTAACTAAACAAATAACATTATATTATATGTCGTTATAGATGATGCATTGATCCACTTACACAATACTGTGGGTGATAAAATACTTTAACGGATAGCAATACAAGTATGGATCAAATTTGGAAATCTCACGAAGAGAAGTTACACCGTCCAAAGTGGCTGTAGTGTGTTAAATGTATCAGTCGTTTTATTCAATACACCCTATGCGAGGAATCAGGGAAGCCTATACAAACCACATCATGCCCATGGTACCAATGTACGTTTTTATGTAAATCCATCAATTCCTTTCAGTAGATGTATATTATGTTGTCTTACCTAGCACAACGACTTCGGCGTACACTGGATTGGGAGTCAGTGTGCTATCACATTGGAACTGTCCGCCATCAGCTGTCTGGACTCCTGTGATGATCAAGTCGTTTCTTTTCCCGGATGGCCCAGTGTTGTCAACAACTGAGTATCGAGGTGGGATCGTGGCGCCGGGAAAGGCTGCACCATCTCGGAATAGTCTACTACAGAGTGGTGCCTTAGTGATACACTCGGACCACAGAAGTTCTAGGTCACTCTGCTGGAATTCACAGACGAGCGTGACGTCGTCACCGACGTACTGCGCCACGTTGTCAGGGCGGGTTGTGTAGGTTGACTGTCCATTGGCGCCTGTCGCTGTGGGGGTGGCAAGACAGTCGTCGTTACAATATATTCAACGCTTTAGTGTATTGAAAATGTCGTCACGGATAATCTATCACTGAATGATGAACTAAATACATTGGTCAGGTAACCACTAACTTTGGCAGGCTAAACAAGGCAAACGAACATGGCAAAACTCAAGGCTTATAGTTATTACCATTCACACAAAAAAACTAGTTTACAGGGCATGTGTTATTTTTTTAGTTCTGTTCTGTTGTATCGCTGTACAACTTGTACTACACATTGTAGATATGAAAGAAAATTCAACGGCGCCTGCATTATGTATTATGCATATAGTAAAACAAGGTAACAATTGCTGATCGAAGTGTTGGTATTTGTGTTTATTTCAAATCAACAGTTCGATAACATGGTACATAAATGCATATAACAATCATAAAAGGGGTCACATCGAGATGTTTATACGTGGGAATATAATATAGGCCCAACATATAATGAGGAATACATTTATATATCAGGGGACTGTTCGGGAAGGGCTCGTCTAAACTGGGAGTACCTGTTACAGTTTTCCGCATATGTTTTTTCCCTTATAATATCGGGGGACTATTGGGGTTGGGCTCGACAGACCGGGGAATGCACGTTTTTTGTATCATTTTATATTGGCGGGCTGTCGGGGGTTGGGGGGGACCGGGAATTAATTGTGTTTGAAGGGCATGGGTGGAAGGAGGGGGAGGGGGGTATTTCTTTATTCCTGCGCTCGTGCACCCTATTGGTACTTTTGTAGACATTACAAAAACGCATCTTAAAAGTAGATCCTGGGGTTGTAACATTGCATGGTATTATCAATTAAAGAACAGCGTTACCATGGGCAGCACACTGCGCGCTTGGAAGTGATTATTATCTTATGCATGGGGGATCATATGGGTTAACTGAGGCTAAGTGAACTAGTCTATATCTACTGCGCATAGACAAGTATTGCGGCTCCATTTGTCTTGAAGTAGTGTCCGTGCATAAGCCGTGTTCCGCGTAAAAAATGCTCGTCTTCAATCTTGTTATGTAGGACGTTGTTAAAAATGGCCTAAGTTGGGGAGACTCTACCTTTAAATTTAAGCTTTCGGGAGAGCCATTCGGAATGTTTATATAAGTTCAGGAGATAGCTGGCAACATTTGGAGGGGTCTGGGCGTGTTTTGTTTGTGTGAAGCCAAAGCATAGCGTAAATGAATTCATTGTGTTTCTAGTCCTGATGAGTTTATTAAAGATAGTTTTAAAATGGGCCTTTGATTCTATAAAGTGACTACATTTAGTAAAGCAATGGTAAATGGTTTCTACGGTTTCCTCACAATATGGGCAGTTGGGGCTGTCTATGATCTTGCACTGATGCAGGTATTTGTTGCAATTTAATGCTTGGTGACAAAATTCCCATTGGAAATCGGATAGTTGTCGGTTCAATGACTTGTTATAGATATCCCCGAAAATTAGATCTGGGTCCAATGTTGTATGGAACATCCTCGGTCTCGACTTCGCGGAGCCCCTGAAGGCTGACCCCGTCCCATTGGTGAGACACGTTTGCGATACCGGATTTCAAATATTCTGGAAAGCAAAAGCAATTGCTATTGGGATGTTTAATTAGTGGGTTTAAAAATAGCGGTTGGTTCATTATGTCTAAATACACCGATGTGGCCTGCTGATCGAAGTGTTAACCAAGGCAAGCCTACCAAACATTCTTGCTCTTGTATCAGAGTTTGATGGGTAGACTGGTACGACAACAACTATCAGGTAAGGCGGTGACTCGGTAGATAAATTGGATTGCAAACGCTAAGATAGTAAAAATAAAAGGAAAAAGTGTGGAATTTAAAGAAGGCAAAATTTGTGTGAACCTTTATGAATGATTTATCTGTCTTTTTATGAAAGGGATTTACAGCACCCGCGCATATTTTACTTTCTCTCTTTAGCAAATCACCAGCGCACATCTTTATTCTCTTTTTGGTGCAGCATCTGCACCCACATTCACTCTTTCCTTCATCCAGGAAACCTTCGCTCTTTCTTCATCATTAGGGCATATCATTAAACATTTAGAAATAGGGGTAACAAGCCGGTTTGTGGACGGATAAGTCTAAGAGTTTATAGTGAGTTTGTGCGTAAATTAGAAGTAATATAGCTCAATTTCGACAGAAACTAGATGACGAGAACATATATTTACTCTGTGATATTTGAAAGATTGTTCTGTGATATTGGTGTTCTATAATTATGGACAATTGCACCGATTTATCCCATTTTAAAACTGGTAAATATTGGAAGATTTATCATACATATTTGCATGTGGTGATCGACAGCGAACAGATTGCTTGGCATTTATTAAATCAGGAAAACCATTTCAGACCATTTAAGACTATTTAAGACTTTCTTAATCCTTTATCCTTCATAAGGTTCTACTAACCATACTTTATGCAGGATGAACGCATCCCGTACAATGCCATGGGTCTATAGTACAAATATATATATGTCGCCTGGGCTTAGATTTGGTGGGAAAGAGCTCGATATGCAAATTTAATCAAAGACAGGCAGGTCACAAACTATCACTAAATGTTATGTAAGTATGTATATATAATGCATATAGCAGCTGCCGTCTTCACTCTTATGCCCCGTGCTGTTTTGAACGGGATACAATCACAGGGACGGATCCAAGGGGATGGGGCGACCAGGCCACGCCCCTGCCCTTGTAAACGTTATGAAATCGCTTGAGCAATAACATTTTGGCAAAACTTGAATATAACGTTTTTAAAACGTCACGAAAAGGGTGTGGCAATAAGGCTTTCCTTGTGCGTGTATGTAACGTTTTTAAAACGTCATGAAAATTTTATCATCATAACATTTTCATCACAACCTTTAAAAAGGTTTTGAATATTTCGTGAAAACCTTATGTGTTAGCTATGGAGCGTTTTACGGCAAAAAATCAGTTCGGGGTATTTTACGAGCCCTCCCCCCCCCCACCCCTGCGCATGCAAGGGCGACCGGCGGAACCCTCCCGCCAGATTCGTATAACAGTGCCCCTCCCCTGGTCCCTATATAATAGAACAGGTAGGACTCCAATTTCAACAGCTCACACAAATATCGAACCAATACTCAACCGAGAAAACATACCAGCCACCAATATCTCGCTCAAAATTGTGAACACCCATAGGATCTATTCGTCATGAACTTGTTACAGTAAATAAAGCGGCACATTTAAAAGGCAAAACCAAGGCCAACTAAAGCAATACCTCACATTAGTCGTGTTCAGCGAAATAAAGGGCCGCGTGTGTGAGAATGTTACCGTTTGTGTACATTGAAGTGGGCCCAACGACTACACTACCCAGGAACTTTCTTTCAACGATGGCCGCTACACCTGGACCGGCTCATATGGACACAACTTGCAACACTAAGCAGGATGGATAACTTATTATTACGCAACTAGAAGCAATGCGCGCGGAAACGAAATTAATTCCAGCCATCAGAGGGCTGCCGTCTGGAGAAAAGAGTGCGTACACTACGATGACCGTGTAGGGTAGGGTGGAGATACTATATTTATCTACAGCCTGTAGACGGGCCCTGTCAGATTTTTTCCCGTCCTACAGCCACAGAACTGGGGCTAGGGTGGAGACACATGCGACACAATCTCACGATCTATAGCGAAATATGCGGCCCCAGTCGCCTCGAACTTACAGGCATACCCCACTCAACTGAACTGCGGGGCACACAGCTACTCATCAGCGAACAGTAGTTTCATTTCTGCTGATAATACCATTGCTTTCTTATCTTTTCTCATAAATTGTTGACGTTTCACATGAGAAACTTTACATGGGTGGACTTCGCCATTTGCTTCGCGAACGTCTTTAAATTGGCAATAGCATTATGTTATTATGTGACGAGATATTCACGGTGATGGCCAGTTCAAATGTTGGAAAGGTTAGTGAAGGTCGGCCTGCATAGCTCACTTGTGCTAAGAGTGACATCTGCATGCCTCACACATCACGCCGCATGTATAACAAGAGCCAAATCTGCATATCTCACACATCACGCCGCATGTATAACAAGAGCCACATCTGCATACCTCACACATCACGTCGCATGTATAACAAGAGCCACATCTGCATATCTCACACATCACGCCGCATGTATAACAAGAGCCACATCTGCATACCTCACACATCACGCCGCATGTATAACAAGAGCCAAATCTGCATATCTCACACATCACGCCGCATGTATAACAAGAGCCACATCTGCATACCTCACACATCACGTCGCATGTATAACAAGAGCCACATCTGCATATCTCACACATCACGCCGCATGTATAACAAGAGCCACATCTGCATACCTCACACATCACGTCGCATGTATAACAAGAGCCACATCTGCATATCTCACACATCACGCCGCATGTATAACAAGAGCCACATCTGCATACCTCACACATCACGCTGCATGTATAACAAGAGCCACATCTGCATATCTCACAAATCACAATGCAAGCTGAAGATCACACAAGGACGTTTGAAAAAGTAACGACATTTGGGAGGGGAGGGGGGGGGGCATTTTCTAAGAGCACGTTTCGCTAGGGTGAAATTTTAAACACGGCCCCCTAGCTACTCACCATCTGGCACTCACTGGTTTAGACACAAGCATCGCATCTTTACGTAAGATTTTCCATGCAGGGCCAGGGTGGGGGTCTGAAGTCAAAAGGTGATGTGGCCCGCTTCAAGATTTCGTTATTCGTTCCGACACATATTTCTTGCCCCACTATGTGAGTCCTCACACTATTGAAATGACAGACACAGTGCAGTTTCCTTCAGCTGGTATTTGACGTAGTATGTGACATCACTGTTTGGTAAGAGTGGGGAATACAGGGATGCATCAATTTAAGCAAGCCGCATGTCTGGTTACAGGTGTCAGAACATACACAGCCACATCCATAGTTAATAATAATGATAATATATTATAACAAGCCATATATACTCACGTATCAGACAGAGTAACACCAGAACTCGGATGCCGTTGCTTTGCTCCATGTCTGGTTTGTTGATATGATAATGTAACTTCTGGTTAGATCGTGGTCACCCACCCAGGACTCCTATCACTCTCTGCCTTCGACTCAATCCGCCAGGGCTCCGTTATATCTCTGTTGTCGCCTACTTCCTCAATGTATTCCCACACCCAGACCCAGCTTAGGCCTTATAACACATGGTAGCAGGTGAACCAAGAAAATAGTTCGCTCTCAGTATAACTTTTTCTTAAAGTACACCCGAGTATTTTCCTGTATTAAATATGCGCGGCGCGTTATGTTAACGTTTTCTTCTTCAAAATTAGTATTTTGCAAGTATTAAGTGATTTGGCCGTTTCCTAAGAACCTTGCAATTTGCCCCCGGCCGACAGCAGCGGTGTGAGCGGGGAGACTCCCTTCTGAACCTACCTACACCATCCACATCACCTGCTGTTACTTCGCCACAGTGAGGACAAAGTCCGCCCAAAGCTAGATAACATTAGACAGGTAACATTTATTGACATAGGGGTCCCGTGACGTGTAGGACGCGGCCCCGTCCCCATATATATATATACTCACGTATTAGGCCCATTAAGAGCAGTATTTGGACGCCTCTGCGCTGCTCCATGGCTGGTTTGTGGATATGATAATGTAACCTCCTGTTTGATCGTGCTCACCCACCCATGACTCAAGAGTGGCCTAATGCAGATGAGACACAACTGGTAATAGCGTCGGGTTAGCGTTGGGTTTTGTAGTCCACTGCGTCGCCATTGACGGTAGAGATGGGTTGGGGGCGCAAATTGAATGGCTACTGGGTTTTTTGTCTGTTGTAAATAGGGATTGTTTATGAACACATTTGGAATGTGCCAAAAGCGTATGTTACTGAACTTATATAAGCTCTAGCTATTTTCATAAAACCGCGTTTAACATGGCGGCCAATGGCAAAACTCTGTGAATGTGGGTCAGCACTATTTTAGCTGTTGTCATATGAATATTCATGACTGTCGCCGAGCGTGACGCGGTACGGAAATTCGTGAATTCGATAGTCATATTGCACAATGGCACAGACGTCTCGTCACTCTTTCGATGAAGTTAGTGTGGCCATTAAATCTCACTGACTCTGAGTCTATCTGTATATGACAGACTACCACAACCCCGGGGGATTTTTCTGCGGAATCCTTCCAAAGCCAGCATTTTAGCCCCCCCCCCCCCCACCCCCGACCAAATGCCTACAGCATGTTATCCGGGATAGTAACCCACCAGCGTACACAACACGTTACGATGCACTCAATGGAATCAATCAAAATAAAATACAAGAGATATTCGAACATAGGTCGAGGACGAAAATACATAAGTACATTTGGAAGCTGTATTAATGGCGACGTTACGAGTCGTCAGGGCCAATTTTGGCTAAAGGGCCTAATTATAGGGGCAATTTGGGCTAAATGCTGCCTTCGACAGGCAGTGTGGCACTGTAGGCGCAGCTTAATTGGACATCCAGTTTGAAGCCAAGGCGCTTCTCTTGAAGCAATATTAACGGTACTTTCGTATCTTTTATTTATTATGTCTTCGTGACTTCACGAACTTCATTTGACGATCACGACAATATTCGCGATGGCTTCTATTTTGCTAAGTATACCTACTTACGAAATCATGGGTGAACTCATGAACTTGTGGGTGATGGTAGCTATTGCCAAATTAGCTGAACATCAAGCAGGCCCAAACTTTCGTAGGAGCACGTAAGCTATGACGTTGACGCACACTTAGCCCCCTCGCCATAGGTGTCTCTGAAGACGACGTGTTTAAGTGAACATGAAATTTTGTTCTCAAGAGCGATTGCTTGACTCATAGCAATCGCTATGAATCGGAGTACAAGCAGTGACAAGAAACAAGAGACTCTTCGACTTAAATTATACCATGTGCCTGTGTCAGGTCAGTAACTCAGAGTCAGTGACCTCTTCAACCCCTCACAACAACTGTCAAACAGGCTCTGTGACATTTGCCCCTCCCAAGATAAATTGTCTCCTGACAATTTGAAAACGGAGCGCGTAGAATTACACTTTCGTCACAAAATAAGTCTCAATGGTTACATTACTATTAGCCTCACCTCGAGTCTAAAGACAATTCCAGCTAACACTTAGACACTGAATAAACATAGTAACAAAAACATAATAACTAAATACATTATACATCAAGCTTAACTAACCCATGAGTTGAGTTTCAATCAACTTCTGCAAAAGCTGTGACACATGCTCATCATTTGGTCTTTCCCTTTGAAGCTTTAAACATAATTCAATCTTATCCAGTTGCATTAAGTGATTGATATATGTATTTTGCAACTCTTTATCCGCAATAGTTTAGGCAGTCATTTGACCAACAAAGTTTGGGTCTCTATACCTCTTTGGCTTAACAGGTGATCTTTGAGGACGTATACAATTTACAACCTCTTCATCACTTTCCTCTGAGTTTGACAAATGTACAATAGTCTCTTCCTTTCTATGTACGCTATCAATTACTTGATCAGGATCCAGCATGTCTCTACGGGGTACCTCGTCAACTATGTCAGTGTCACAGGAAGTAACAGGAAGGTTTACACACTCTGCCCTCTCTGTAGTAGACTTTTCAAGACAAAGAGGAAGGGAAAGGGGTAAGAGGAGATTACGATGGAGGGTGCTAGTTTTGTGAACAGGACCGGTTTCCTTATGTACAGTATATACTGGAATTTCTGGGTTTGGTCGAGCAGATACAACATAAACCTCAGACTCCCACTTGTCTGCCAGTTTATGAGGACCAACAAATCCCAGATTCTTGACTAAAACTCTGTCTCCTACTTCGACAAAGGCACCACGTACTCTAAGGTCATATTGACGTTTATGACGCTTACCAGCCTGACCAGATTGAACAGGGTAGCTAAGTACTTTTCTTCCCTTAAGCCTGGCCCTTTTCTCCTCGCGCATAGTCTCCCCCCGGCGAACAGCCAACAACAAGTCTGGGAAAGAGGGAGGTTCCTCCATCATTTCCTCTAACTTCAGTCGCTGAAGCAAAAATTCGTCAACACAGCCTCGGCCAAACTGTTTTAAAAGCATATGGGGAACCTCGAACTGTCTTATTCCCTGATGAGTTTGAACCTCACAAATGGCAAGATAAAGACGTTGCAGATAGTCTGCGGCTAACTCCTCTTCCCCCTGGAACAAACCAAAGAAATTCACGAGTAAGTCATGACCGTCTACCACCTGGCCATACACCTTTTCTAGCAGATCAAAAATCTGTTGTGCTCTGCACTGGGGTGACTGTGCGATATGACCCATGATCCAGTGCTGGCCTCAACAAGCTCTGTACTATGGCTCGTTTTATCTCTGAATCCGGGATGTCCGGATCAAAGTTCTGCAGAGCTAATAACCTCCACGTGGCATACTCAACTTCCCCATTCGCAGGTGTTTTCTTCCCCGAGAATAATCGTAGCTTCCTCACCTGGGTTCGAGATGGCGTTGGGATTGAAACCGAAGCTAAGGGACTGGGGTCTAGACCACGGGCAACAGGAGGTATGCTAGCTGTGGGTTCATTAGAAACAGATTGTTCAGTAATGGAAGACATGAATTTAACCTTCTCCTCTGCAGACAAACCCTGAAATAAAGACAACAAATGGTTTCCAGTACCTTCTGGGAGGTCAGCAGATCCACCCACTGCTCCTTCCAACCCTGTTCTCCGCTCAGGTTCAGGACTTTCTGGGGGAAAATGCTGTACTTTAATTACCTTCCCTTTGTGTCGCTTCCCTGAAAGCTCCTGAGCATCTGAAGCCTCATCAGAACTACCGAACGAAATGATAGGACTCCCGGTAGTTTTCATCTGCTCATCCATCACAAATTCAACCGAAGTAGGTTCTCCCGCAGAGGCAAAAAAAACCCTTAATGACAGATTCGTATGTCCCAATGGGAAACCCCACTACTTGTACACGACTAACCATATCTGAGCCATGTTATATCTTATCAGTAACCTTATCTATACAGAAAACAGTAAAGACAATATGATGGACAGTCAGTGGTTACCCGCAAAAAATAGGGTATAGACTAAATCATGTTGACACCTAAGGACAATGATTGGCTATAAAACTAAAAAAAATAACGCAACATTATGACGTATATACGTACATGAAAAAAAATGGTTGAAACAAAAAATGACAGGAACATGGTCAACAAGTGAAAGTCACAAAAACAGGCAGTTCAGCATTCAGGGTTGGCCACACCATGGAGCATCACTGGACTCCACCATCAGCCCACCACGTGGTTATCAGGACCAGGCAGCACCCCTTCGAATTAACAAGTTCTTCGGTCAACGCGACATCAAGGGTGGGTGGCCACCCCTTGGAGCATCAACAAGACACCGCCCGCAGCCTACCACCTGGTCGCCATGACCAAGCAGCTCCCACACCGACCTGAAGCCTTTCTTCCTTGCCTTCCTGAGCCCCACGTCGGGCTCCAAATGTGGCAGGGCGTCAGAAAACAAAACACCACGTGTTGGGTCGAATGCTTGGCATTTATTCTGAAGAAAGGAACACGAAAAAATAGACAACTTACAGATAACCACTGAATAAAGACACAATTTTCACAGAAGTAGGACAAAGCAGACAGACGCGTAATTAATAACATAAGGGATTAGCAAACTATGAAAGCAGGACACAGTCTAAACTAACAAAAACTACACGGAGATGGCCGGCAGAACACATGGCCAATATTTCCGTTAAAACGTTCCTATTGAGGTCAACAGTAGAGAAAATAACCAGAAAAGGAACTTCAAATGAGTCTATAATCACTATAAATACTATGCCATTAAATAACATCAAGATAATTCAAGTTAACTAAGTTCAAGGGCCAAACTCACCAACGGACAGATTGCTGATAAGACACGCCCCTCTTTAAACACAGCATGGCACTGTTTATAGCCTCAAACCCACATGAGACACCAGCACATGCATGCCAGTTACTTAAACAATGTAATATAAAGTCAAATAATTAAAAGAAACATTACCTGAAGAAAGGCTTCAAGCCGTCACCAGCCCCCTAGTTCACTCAACGGTGAAGCTTCCCGTGAAAAAAGGAAGTGAGAGAGAGAGCAACCGGCCGGCGTGTGACCTTATGTATGAGTTCAAGGCTTCCCGGCATCCAAATTACTAGGACAAGTCAGCTGGGGGTCAACTGGTCACCCGTATGAAAGATGGCAACCGGAGAAGGGAAAGTTTTGCAAAGTGAAACTAAATCTATGGATTACCGACAAGTTGGATATATCATCGAAAAATTCAAACCACCCAAGACATAAATGGATACATGGAACATCAAGATGACAACACAAGATGAATCGGAGTACAAGCAGTGACAAGAAACAAGAGACTCTTCGACTTAAATTATACCATGTGCTTGTGTCAGGTCAGTAACTCAGAGTCAGTGACCTCTTCAACCCCTCACAACAACTGTCAAACAGGCTCTGTGACATAATAATACGTCATCGTGACGTGACATGACGTCATTTGACGTTCGCGCAAATGCTCAAGATGGCTTCTATTTCTTTAATATGTCTACTTATCAACTCGGGTTATGACAGCTATTGCCAAAGTGGCTGAATATAAACCGAACCCAACATTTCGTAGGGGCACGTTAACTATGACGTCATTTTTTACGCATACTTATCCTCTGGGCCAAAAATGTTACACACGGCACAAACAAACACGACCTGCAACGTCAAGCGACCTGACCAAGTCGCCATACCTTATAACAGCTGAGTAATTGCTTACGTAATATGTGTGACGTCATGACGTCATAGTGACGTTATGACGTGACGCACGACAACGTCCAAGTGGCAATACGCCAAGGTTTACTGCCACAACTTATTCGATGGAAGAGCTAGGCGATAGAAAAAATAGTCCTTCAGCTATGGCTTGACGAAATGGCCAAAAGTTGCATTAGTTCATTATTGCGGAGACACGGAGACCTAGAACAAGAACAAAGAACACTGCGTGCGAAGAGATATAGCAACTCATTCGTTTCTTTTACTAGTCCTCTGCCGATCAATGGTCCCTACCATTTGGCGTAAAGATCACAGCTCTGGCATGTTTTTCTTAATTCTGACGTTGTTTTAAAGATGGACACAATCTCCATTCACTCATCATTGGTGGCCCCGCAAAAGTGTCGTCCCACTTTCAAGCGCTCTAGCGCATTGAAGCATTAAGTAATCTGTAGATGCTTATTGGCAACTAGTTGGCGAAAAGAATGCAATCTTAGCATTTTTATCTGATTTTTGACGATTTTTCTTTTAATGGCAGGAATCTGTATGTTTATTATTAGGCCAGTGGTTTCGTTGCCATGGAAACAAAAAGTAATACAGATATCGCCGTGTTTTTCTTATAACTTGCTTTAAGGTGATATTACCTCACTGTGTGGCGAAGGAGACTGAAATAGCTTGAGCGGAAGTAGGTCATATCCGATCAAGTTAATTTTTCCCCATAGGATCCCATGTTAAACGATTTCGACTATATACCAAAAAGTAATGTGGCTATGGAACCATGTTGACAGATTACGACTCAGCTTAGAATTATCCATCCACAGGTGCAAGCATTGAGTGATGGTTTGAATAGGACACCCGTGGGAGCCTCTGCTAACACCAAAAAGCCGTATCTTTCACCATTGGCCAAATTTCAAAAAAATCCTGTGACGTCACTATTTGCTCCAATCGCATGCGATAAGCACTGAGGCTACTATGTATCATGTTTAACTAAGAAAAAAATGCCGGTGTCGCTTGATGGAGGCACTTGTGAAATACACGACAAAACATTTTTCCCAGCCTAAAGACACAGCGCTTTAACATGGGAAGTCCCATAAAGAACTGCCGTCGGCCCTGGAACCGGAAGTAAGATAGGAACATATTGCTTTTAGTTTGCAGCTATACGAGGAACTACTTTTCCTACAATATGATGCTACTTTCTCATTTTTTTCTGATTTTTGATCGTCACGGGACGCATCAGAAAGCTCTAAGATTCGACACAATTCATCTCAATTCATATTTCTATGACATGTTAGAACAACATAGCGATAGCTTGATGCTAAATGTGTCAAAAGCGTGATAACTGACAGAGGTCATTTAGTGCGTTTTCGGAAAAACTTAATGACCTTAAAATGACCTTATTTTACTCGAAAATTAGTATTACGCATCAAAAAGTGAACGATACCCGAAAATTGCGCCTTGAATGCTAGCACATCTTGAAACTGACCAGATATCTCTATCGTCAATATTAACGGAGATATAAGCGTTTTTAGTTATTTTTTCAAAAAATCGCTGTGACCTTGACCTTTGACCTTTTAACCTGGGGGACGAGTATGGTATAGCCCTATAGCCTAGCTATTAGATACTAAAGACTGCAAACCGATGTATGCGGCCGTTAGGAAGACGACTTCCCGTTCTTTAGTGAAACAGATATACAAATATACAAACACGACCAACTGAATATTCGTCATAATAACATTTAGTTTGAATCCTAGTTAACATGGTGCCAGGACCCTCTCCACTCTCTTTGAGGAAGAATGCCGGTTTTCAATGGAAAATTTAGGCCATCTGAGGCGTGGATCCCCCCCCCCCCCCCTTCCGCTCGTCAATTTGGTGGACTCCCTCCCCTCCCCCGGTTTTCAAGTTGGTGGACCCTCTGGCGTAATTTTTTTCACAGCTGCCTCCCCACCTCCCAAGGTTGCAAGTTTCCAATGGACGACTCTCTCCGTGGGGGGGCACTACATTAGTACAGAGGTGGGGGTGTGCCGTCCATGTCATTTATGACATACGGAGAGCGGCAGAAAAGTACCAGATTTTTCATTCCGTGGAGAAAGATATTTTTGGTAACAACAGGGCATAGTATATAGATGTTAATTATTTGAACACTTTCGATATCCAATGGAATATATAGTTAGGCTGCAATAATTTAAAAAAAAACAAAAAAAAAACACGTCGGTCTCGGATGAGTAATTTGAAAGGAATTGCACATTTCTGCTCTGGGGATTGAAAGAACAAATGCGAAAAAAGGGTCATTTGGGCGGCAGGTATGCCTATATCTAACTATACTAAGTCCCCCCCCCCCCCCTCGGGTGCCCCTCTCAATTTTCAAAGGTTTTGTTCCATGGATGTATAATATGGGTCCAGTCAACTAAGACTAGGCCTATGTTATGTCCATGCAAGCTAGGGCCGAATCGACCTGTCTCGTTTCTGCATGTATCCTCAGTCAGAGAGTACAAGAACCTGGGGCCACCAGGGGACATGTTCCCCCGGAATAAAACCAATGTAGGCTACTCTGATCATTGCATTATTTTGCCAAGCAACAATTTTGCTAAAAGCAGTTCCTCCGTCGAATCGAGTTTAAACCAGTTTGCCGCCATCGCTGCCAAGCGCAAAAACTGCCGCTCGCCAATCGAACGCCGTTTGCCGTAACTTGTGCGTAGTCATGAATATTCATACGACAATTTTTACAGCTAAAATAGTGCTGACCGTGAATGTGTCGCCAAATTGAACCTGCTCGTACATTTTCACCAATGCTATGACTTGCCAAATAGTAAACAAAACCTATCGTCTGACATTGTGTGTACCAGCTCTTCAAGCAAGCTTTGCATTATCAACTTTTCTTCAAGTTCTACAATATGGCAGCCTTGCCCAACTTTTGATGATCGCAGCCCCGCTTTCCGACACCATGTTGGCAACAAAGAGCCCTCACAACCGCAAGAGAAGTTTATGGAATATGAATGATAGGATAAAAAAGAGCAAGTGAGGGTACCAAGGTAGAGGTAAAGGAGTGTCAGGAGAGGAGAACGGGCATAGATAAAAACATAAGAATATAAGGAGTTGTCGGGAGTGTCAGGTTAAAAAAAGAGGGAGAGTGAATGTCAGTGACCGGAGAGAAGAACGGGCGGCTGGGGAGTGCCAGGAGACGGGCGGAAGGCGCAATTAGGAGGGATGTGTTATGCGATGGGAGCGAACAAGGCTGCCAAGGTAAGATGGTAAGGAAGTGAGGAGGAGAGGAGTAGAGGTTGTTGCGTACCAGCACCAGAAGGTAGGAAAGTTGATGAGATAGCGAGTGAGAGTGCCAGGTTAGTATGAACAGCAAAAGGAAGTGGAAGTGCCAGCAGAGAAGAAAAAGAGGGGCGGCTGGGAGTGCGGAGATACAGATGCGGAACGCCTGAGAGTGACTTGCTATCATAAAGGGAAAAAGATAAGACTGAGGGTGCTGAGGGTACCAGGTCAAAAGAAAGACGGCATAAAGTGAGAAGTAGAGTTCCTGAACAGACGGTGTATGAGATAAGATTCATAAGAGGAAGAGGAGGAGCGAGTGGGAAATTTGCGTTTAAACGTATTTGATTCGCGCAATTGGAAAGCAGGCATTGCCTGTACAAATATCTTTTCCTGTGGAGAAGTAAAAGAAAGACGAGAAGCGAGTGTTTTCCAAAAGAGACATGCAGGCGCAAGGAGAAGCGTAAGGTGTTGGAGTTTGAAGAAAGGAAGATATTGGGTAGATGGAGTCCCAGGGAGGGCCGACTGTGACGAAGTGCCCCCCACCCACACACACACAAGTCTAGATTATATAAGGTTTCACTAACTTCATGGACTGACGTCGCGCACTTTAGTGCATTGTGTGGTGTGATACCGTCGACAAGACACGACACGTCGACACAGCATAATGTCTTGTTCCTAATATCGGCGGCTGCTGCTCTTCCAGGAGAGAAGTCTTTGTAAGAAAGTGTTGTTAACTTTATTATTTTATTTTACCATTGCTTCTTATTTCTCAATTTCTCAATTCTAGCATTGCATTTCTTTCAAAATTTCAATTGTTTTTAAAAACGTAACAAATCTTGCCATAGCTATATATTCACAATTAACCTGCGCCCAACAATTACGCAGACCAAATAACTGGATATCAATCTTTGCCAACATAGCTATATATTCACAATTAACCTTCTTCCAACAATTACGTAGATAAAATAACTGGAATTCAATCTTAGCCAACATAGCAAGAGGGAAGCCGAAGTTTATTTTATATGGAGACCTGCATATAGGGCCTGCACAACAGTTGCGCGTGAGCTATTTGGCATTGAACCTGACTCGTACCTTAAATTCGTCCGGATGACCAGAACACTTTCACCGGCAGTAAGAGTAGCCCGCAGAGATACGTGGATGCGAAAAGGTATCAGTCCAGAGGAACATCAGATCGTACCTGATCACGGGGGGGGGGGGGGGGGTAGGGGGGTTCCCTGGGTGCCTTGTGATGCCTGAGAGGGCGGACGACGCCGCGTTCATAGAGCGGATTAGCAGGGAAAAACGAATAACCCTAGCGGGTCGGCGTGGAGCGGGTCAATTGATAAAAGATACCCAGTCCGAGCGGATTTTGGATTTAAAAGATGGGGCGCTTTACCACCGGGAAGCCTCCCAAACCCAGTCTTGTATTACTTAGGACCCCCCCCACCCCACCACCTCGGGTACCTCATAAACGGACGGTTTGGTTGATCGAGGTGATAAATGCGCGGGCTTCAGAATGTAACTTAATGCACATATATCATTAGCATTATTTTAAGAAGATATCTTAACGATACGATTGAGTTGAAGCATCCATGGGTTGCAATGTTTCATCTGTTGTATTTTGCTGGGATGTCCTACTAACATCTCAAAACCCACCACAATATTGGGACGTACCTTCAGTGGCATCACATAGACCTACTGTTGCTATTTACGATGCACTTGGATGAGTTTCTACAAGTATGTAAATATTACATTGTGAATTAAGCACGACACGTGACATTGGGTTTAGATGTTTTATTAGCATCAACTTGCATTGTAAGAAGCACAAACATCCACACCTTTCGTACAGCGAGACAATGTTTTAATATTCTTCTCGCTCTTGTCTCCTAAAACACTTGCATGATGGCCAGTCGCGCATGCTCCTAGTTCTCCTCCATAGCTAGGGACTTCAGCTCTTGGGTCACAAAGACACCAGAAGCATCACCAGCAGTCACACTACTGGTCCGGGTCATCGCTCGGGCGTCCAGCGACGACTTGACACTATCCATGATGGCGACACATCGATCCGTAGCCCCTGAGGTATGGCAGGCCGACAGACCCACAAAGACAAGAGCGTTCCTCGGATGTCAAAAGCTTTCCTAGGAAGCAACACATTTCGTTCCTAAACGAATTGACCAATCACAGGCCGTATATTCTTTCCTAAGAAACGAATAAACCAATCACAGGACGCACATCGTTTCTAAGGAAAGGAATCGACCAATCACATGGTGTATATTCGTTCCTAGGAAAGCAATTGTATGGCTAGGAAAGGAATGGACCAATCACAGGCCGTATATTGTTTCATAGGAACGAAATTGACCAATCACAGGCCGTATATTCCTTCCTAGGAAAGCAATTTTATCCCTATGAAAGGAATGGACCAATCACAGGACGTACATTCTTTCATAGGAAAGAAATCGACAAGTCACAGGACATATATTCGTTTCTAGGAAAGCATTTGATCCATATGAGAGGAATGGACCAATCACAGGCCGTATATTCGTTCCTAGGAAAGCAAGTTTATCCCTATGAAAGGAATGGACCAATCACAGGACGTACATTGTTTTCTAGGAAATAAATTGACCAATCACAGGTCGTATATTCGTTCCTATGAAGCAATTTATCCCTATGAAAGGAATGGACCAATCACAGGCCGTACATTGTTTCCTAGGAAAGGAATTGACCAATCACATGCCGTGTATTCGTCCCTAGGAAAGGAATGGACCAATCACAGGCCGTACATTCTATCCTAGGAAAGGAATTGACCAATCACAGGCCGTATATTCGTTCGTAGGAAAGCAATGTTATGCATAGGAAAGGAATGGACCAATCACAGGCCGTACATTGTTTCGTAGAAAAAGGAATTGACCAATCACAGGCCGCATATTCGTTCCTAGGAAAGCAAGTTTATCTCTATGAAAGGAATGGACCAATCACAGGCCGTACATTGTTTCGTAGAAACAGGAATTGACCAATCATAGGCCGCATATTCGTTCCTAGGAAAGCAAGTTTATCTCTATGAAAGGAATGGACCAATCACAGGACGTACATTGTTTTCTAGGAAAGAAATTGACCAATCACAGGTCGTATATTCGTTCCTATGAAGCAATTTATCCCTATGAAAGGAATGGACCAATCACAGGCCGTACATTGTTTCCTAGGAAAGGAATTGACCAATCACATGCCGTGTATTCGTCCCTAGGAAAGGAATGGACCAATCACAGGCCGTACATTGTATCCTAGGAAAGGAATTGACCAATCACAGGCCGTATATTCGTCCTTAGGAAAGGAATGGACCAATCACAGGCCGTACATTGTATCCTAGGAAAGAAATTGACCAATCACAGGCCGTATATTCGTTCCTAAGAAAGCAATTTATCCCCATGAAAGGAATGGACCAATCACAGGACGTACATTGTTTTCTACATACGAAAAGTACCACGGTCTTTCGTCACGTTCCTGTGATTGGTTTATTCCTTTTATATGAGAGGAATTCAAGTGCAATGTGTTCCAGGTAACAATATACGGCGTGTGATTGGTCGATTCTTTTCCTATCAAAAGAAATTGCTTTCCTAGGAATTAATATACGTTCTGTGGTTGGTCCTTTCCTAAGAACGAATATACGGTCTATGATTGGCCCATTCATTTC